>CAUZXS010001509.1:0-87500 GCA_963585895.1 Sepioteuthis lessoniana
GGTCTTCTTCAGATCCAACAAGAAAAATAAATTGAATACAGCTATGGTCATAGGAAGGAATGGAAGGAGCCTTCTTCCATTAAAGATTACTTCCAGTCTCCTCTCGTTTTTGATTGAGATAATGACAAAATAAAAAAATAAAAAATAAAATTTACAATAATTTAAACTTTCTTTTAAAATGAATATAAAATTACACTTTTTAGGTTTAAAAATAAAATAAGGAATTAAAATAAAAATAAAAAGCAAACCACAATTTAACCAATAACAGTAATATATATCTGAAAATCCACCTTTCCTAATACCATTTTTTCTATGTCATCTTTTTTCTTTTGAAATGTACACAAACCTATGCCGTAAATGGTGAGACTTTTTATATATATTACTTAATTATTCACTAAGACTATATTTTAAATTTTCAACTATAGTTTAAATTTATTTCTATGCCTACATCTAGCTATTAAATCACATCTCTGATTTGATAATTTATCTGGATCAGGGTATAACATAATTTGTATCTTTTCTTCTAGACACAAATTACATCTACTATCAAAGCAGTTCAGAGTATTAGACCTTTTCAGTATACTCCATTGAATTTCAGGAGTTAAACCCTTATTTTTCAATTTCCAAAAGTGCTTGGATAAGGCTGTTTGATTTTTCAAATGTTCATGAGAAAATGAATGATTGTGGTTATTAAATCTTTATTTCCATTTCATTGATGAAATTCCTATAAATTTTTTTCAATTTTTATCGTTTTCTTTTAGGAAAACGATCCCTTGGTATACTACATTTTCAAAATTACATAAACCATTAATAGGAAATTTGATTTTTATTTTACAATTACATTCATTTTCTCTTTTTTTTAAATAATAATAATAATAATAATTCTTCCATTCATTTGGTCATGATATTTCCTAATTATTTCATTATTATGATTGTTAATTTATTTTTCATGCAAGAGTAACTAATTTTTAAAGTTTTACTATTAAATACTTTATGTAATATATCATTTTGGTTAAAGTGTTTATCAATTTCAGAAAATATTTTCCTATATTCATATTAACAATTTTACAAAAAGTGGGGTTGAATCATATAATTCTCCTTTTTCTATTTTTCAACTGATTTCCTTATTATTACGCTTCATATTTTCTTTATTCAAATTATTCTCATTAGGCATTTTTGGCTCTAGATAAGTATATATATATATATATATATATACACACATATATATACACGCACACACACATACACTCACTATATATATATATATATATATATATATATATATATATATATATGCATACACATACATTTACCATATATGAAGAAAAGTAAAAAACAGAAAATAATCCAAACTTATTGAATTTATTATAAAAGTCAACATTGAATATTATGGTTATAATAATCTTTAGGATTTTAGATTCATTAAAAGCATTATTAAAACAGCGACCTTTTATAAAATAGTTCTTTTAACAACACTTTCCTTTAACTTGTTGAATAGAATACCACCTGTTGCTAGTGAAGTAAAAACTATTATAACACTTGAATACTAGTTCTTTAAAATAATGATAATTTTGTTCTTCAGACAAACACAAAGTCCTAATTTTAACTTAGATTCATCACCCAATAGTATTCATGGTATGAATTAGAAATACTAATAAAAGAAAGTATTATTTACATTACTTTTTTAATTCCTTAATGAATTTAATTAGAGATAACTTGAGCATGTACAAGCATTTCAAGACATCAATTTCCAAATGAACTCCATGGAATATTAAGAATAAAAAGAATAATACATATCTCAAAAAATAAGTTTAAAGATTCAAAAAATTGTAAGATTTAAGTTTTCCTTATGTGTTGAAATAAAACTAGAGAATTTTTCATCATTACACGCCAATTTATTTCAATTGATTTCTTTGGGTTGATCTAGAAATCAGTGGAAGAATTTAGCTTTGATTCAACATTGAGACTTATTTAACACCAATTTTAAACTTATCAACCAAATTAAAAAGCATTTTTATTTCGATATTTAGACAATATTAAAATATCAATAACTGTTTTTTTTATTAGCATCCTTTTATGATTCACTTCTGATACAACATGTATACTACTAGGGTATCATATATTTCATATACATGTTAATTGCTAAGTGATTGTCAGCAGATTATTTAGCATTGGAGTCCAAAAGAGGAAGCAGAAATTTTCTATAAAAAAAAGAACTATCTGAACATCTTTGTTGAACAGTCTCTGTTGACACTTGAATACCAAAAGAAATTCCTTCTTGATTACCATTCTAAACATAGACAGATAAGCAAAATGAATATTCTGTGACAGAATATAGCAATTGAACAAATATAAATTCTTTATGCAATTTAAATAAGTGTCTTATCAAATACTTTTAAAATTAGAAAGAATGAAGAATCTTTCTAAAGAAAATCATTTCTTTAAAAAAGCAGTTATTATTTCAAATTATTTCAAATACCTAGTAAAGCAAAAAAAAATTTCTATACCGTGGTAAATCTGAGAAGATTTTTAAGTTAAAAACAATATTGAAGGAAAAAATACTACCAACAAGAGGATAAAACAAATTTGTTAATTTATTTCATCACAAAAAATGCATATTCATAAAAACAAGACTATTTCAGATGCAATTAACTAAAAATATTATTTCCTATTGAATAAACAAAACCAACCAAACATATGTACACTTTTTATCAAGTTGAAATGTTTGTATAGAACATAGCAGAGATCTTGCTTCCTAAGATTTTTTTTTATATGCCATAGTAGCTAACAATGACATCAAGGGAAGAGATAGGCAGAAGGAAAACTTTTGAAAAGTAAGAATTTAAAAAGGAAAGACATGGAAAAATTTTGACATAACTTTCATGCTTATTTTCAAGAAATGAAACATTGTTCAGGATCATCAAAAAACAATCTGAACCTTTAAGTAAAAGGTTGTACTGCTAGCAACAATTTTTAAGAGATAAAATGATCTTAAAAAGCATTAAGAAAAAATGTCATTACTTGTTGCAAAAAATCAATTTGCATGCTTATGTCTCATGCACAAATATAAACCAACCAAATTTTTCCAAAGTGTGATGGCAAAAAAAAAAAAAAAAAAAAAAAAAAAAAGGATTAAATTGTGAAGCATAAAACACACACACACACACACAGACACACTCTTGATGCAAGATTGTATATTAAAAAATGAAAAATAATTCAGCATATTACAAATGAGGAAAAAAAATTTGTGACAAACTTTAATAAAAGTCTAATTGTTTTTGTAATTAATGCTGTAATTGTAAATAATCAATGTTTAGGAAAATTTTAACAGCAACAATCTTTAGAAAAAGAAAATATTTAAGACCAAAAATGAAGTGAAAATAAGTTCTGACACTTATTACCAATTGTCACAATCAATTTTAAATAGAATATTTGAATAAATATTGCTATAAATCAAGAGAATTTCATTGAACTAAGACAACTACTGTTGGCCTTTTACAATTTATGTGTTTTCTAAATCAAAATTTATCAAGAGTTTTTCATTTAAAAGTAAAAAATATTTAATTCTGATAAAAGATTTTTAAGAGCATCTAAACTATATACAATTAATAACAGATTTTAAAAACTATACAACCCAACCAATCATAATTGTCTTTTGACAACTGTTGATATAAATGAATAAAATTTCAATCCCAAACATCATAAATGTAAAATTTAAAAGATAATGAACAAAAACAATTCAAAATACTTTACAACTTTGATAGCAACAAACTTTATATCCCAGCTGAATCAACAAGAAAGCAGAAATACAATTGTTTCAAAAAGAGAAAAAATAAGGTAGATACAGACAGTAAAGAATACATACCATTCCATTGCCAAATTGTAATTTGGCAATGCAGATTAGGGAGCCTAAAATACCAATGGCGTGAAGCATCCGATCCCAGAAGAAATATACCTGCATTGATAGAGGCACAAGGGAGCCATTCTTTGCAGGGCAATGGACCAATGTATAATGAGGACAGACGGAAGAAAAATTAACCAAGGCACTGGCAGCATAATAAAAAGACCTCTCTGGACAATGGGGGTTGGCTACATTTTCAAAAAACTTTGAATGTCACTATAGCTGAACAACAACAAGCACTTAATAAATGTTCTTAGTCCAAGACTCTGAAACAATTAGAAAACCTGGAATATAACCAAATTAGTGTTTTAATGACTATTTTTCCTTTCTTTTTTCCTGTGTTTCAAGTTTATTTTATATCCTCATAAGAGGGTAACAATATATTTAAAGTTGCTTCAGAACTGATACAAAAAAAGTAATAAACAGATGTGGGTAATAGAAATATAGAAAGAAGCTGCTGCTACTGTTCCAGTAACAGAAGCAATAATAATAATAATGATAATAATAATACAGAACATTAAGATGACAGTAATAACAATCATAGCTGAATCCTTTGGAATAATCCCAAAGAACCTGAAAAATCAACTGGGGAACTGGATATCCTTGTATGAATGGAAATCATCCATACTATAGTACTATTGAAATGGGCTAGAATACAGAGAAAAGTCCAAGAAATCTGAGACCAGTTGCCAATTGGACTTTAGTGAACACAATTAATTACTATCCATGTGCAACTTCATGAATAGTAAAATGATAATAATTTAACAAAAAAGTAATTTATGGTAAAAAAACAAACGAAAACAAAAAGACGATTTAACACTTGATATAGGAAATTGATGATAATAGAAATAGCAATAACAATAGTAAAAGGAAAGCAGTAATATTAATAATTTTGTAGTGTTAGTAAAACAATATCAGAAATTATAGATAGTATCATTGATACTTGAACAGTAATGAAAATAACTGAAATAATGGCAGTGGAAATAAAATAAAGGATTATTAAAAAAAAGCAATGACTGAATAATGGCATTAATTTTCGTTAACAACCTCTTTTATATATACCAGACCATTGGCCTAATGAGTAGTGTTCGATAATGGCTTGGGAGCCTGGGGTTCAATACTAGGTTGAGTCATACCAAAGACTCAAAAGATTGTACTTGATGCCGCCTTGCTTAACACTCAGCAATATAAGGTACATATCAAGGGTAAAGTGAAGCAATCCAGGGAATGGAGTAGCACCCTCCCTACACCTCAGTGTAGTAACTACTGAAAAGAGAGCCTTCGAGTCACTCTCAACTAAAGTTGCCAACTTTACTTTTACTTTATATATATATATATATATATATATATATATATATATATATACACACACATACATACATACATACATACATACACACATACGCACACACTTAGCCCAATCGGTTTGACCTGTAGAAAACATCGACTGCATCTCAGCAGAAGGGTAAGATCCCAAACAACGAGTGTCCTGGATATGACACTAGACCATCTGATGATGAGGCTCCAGTAATGCTGGTGCTTAGGGGAACACAAAGTACTCCTTTATTACCATTGCTCCAAGGTACACTCTGGCCTGAAGTGGTAGCAACAGAAAGAGTCCTATCCATGGGTCAAATAGAACTGCTTGACATTTAAACTGTGTGCAAACAAATGTTGTATGCTAAATTAAATTGTTTGAAATGGGATTTTTTTAATCATTTAACTGTGTATAAACAAATGACTAATGTTTAATTGACTTGCAAGTGATACATAGCAATACATGGAACCATTTAACTTTGTCAACTAAATTGAATTGTTAGAAAGAGATCTATTTGATCATTTAACTGTGTGTATCTACAAAAATGTGTTTACAAATCATATATCTAATATGTATGCAAAAATTGGATTTGGCATTAAATAACCAAAAATAGTTGATATGCCATAAAACCCAACCAAATGCACACACGCGCGCGCGCACACATATATATATATATATATATATATATATATCACTTAACTAAGTAGACAAATGACTGATATCTAATTGACTTGTTAGTGATACAAAGCAATACTTAGAACCATTTAACTATGTGTAAACACATGATTAACAGTAAATCGAAATATTCATGTTAGATAGTAATACTTGAAACCATTCAACTACGTACAAAAGAATGAGCACAGGCTCTTTTAAAAATGTATCTACTTAATCATATATTTACAAATCATATATTTAATATATATATGTAAAAACTGGATTTGGCATTAAATAACCAACAATGGCTGATTTGCCACAAAACCCAATAAAAAAAAAAATACACACACACACACACACACACACACAGACATATATATATATATATATATATATATATATATATATATATATATATATACACACACAAACATACACACATAATTCATGTGTTAATACCACATATGCACGCACTGTTTTATTTGTGTTCATGCATTTTCCTTTCTCCACCTGTCAAGATTTTAATCTTTTTATACACAAAATAATAGTATTGTACCTAAAAAGGATACTGAATAAAAATTGAGATATATGAAGATATTTTTTGTAAAAGAAAAATGCATATCACATTCACTGAATAAGTAGCCATTGTGAACAACATTTCTGAAAGCCTATATTCACTTGGATAGACTTACTTGCATGATCCACAACTTCCATTGTCAAAAAAGATTGTTGCACAAAAACAAAAGACAGGCTAATTCAGCTGTCAGTTATGGCAAAAATTGAATTAATTAAATTTGGTTTGGAGAGAAATGATCCAATTTCAAGTAAAAAATTATAAAGGAAAACCAGCAAATTTTTAAGAAGGGAATGAAATCATAAAAAGCAATAAAATATAAATTAATCAAAAAATGCCCTTTGAAGATCAACTCCAAACCTTGTTCAAGTGTCAATGTGAAATACTGGAAAGATTTGCAAAAATGAAAAGTAAAAAAGTCTTCTTCCATTTAGGGGTTACTTAATTAATAAAAGCATTGGTATATTGGAACATTTGCATCATATTTTTGTTGTTATCCAATGTATTTCATAATACATGATGTGTATATAAAAAGATATTTTCAATATATGTACATATATGAATATATACATATATTGTAACACACATCTATGATTATATAATAGACACACACACACATATATTACATGAGTACATGATATATATGTATGCATATGTAAGTGTCTTGTGTTCAGTACAAAATTGAAAATAGCTTCAAGACGATTTGGTTTGGTTTTATAGCATAACGACCATTTTTGGTTACTTGATACTGAATCCTGTTTTTACATATATATTTGAAATATGATTTGAAAACACATTTTTTCGATATACACAGTGGAAGGATATACGGTGCAATTTTCAACAGTTCATATTAGTATAAATCAAAAAAGTTAAATACTTTTAAGAATTACTATGTATCAATAAGAATTCAATAAAACATCAGTTGTTTGTTTACAGAGTTCAATACTGAAAAAGTTCAACTTTAAGCAATTCAAATTAGCATAAGTCATATGTTTGCACTCAGTTTAAAAGGAAGAACAATTCAATTTTACCCATACAGAGGAATCTATCAGGTGCTACCACACACACACACACAATATATATATATATATATATATATATATATATATATATATATATATATAGCCATGGCCAAAATTATGGAGCACCTATAAAAAAAAACTGAGATAATTGTTTAAACCTATGTATTTAAAGGTTAAGAATCATACAGTGAACAATTGAGAGCAAATGTAAAATACTTAACAGTAGATTGTAGTATTTATTTGCTTTAAAGCCTCTCTCAAGAGCTTTAGCTGAGTTTCATACTAAATTCATTCCAATATTCAAAATGATTTATTGTCATACTAAAGGTTGTTTCATAATTTTCAGGTAATATTTGATTCCTACCAGTGCTATAAGAGTATATTTAATTGAAAATGCCTCCAAAGAAGCAGCTTTCAGAGATTAAAAGGGCACAAATTGTTGCTTTATCTGGTGAAGGATATTCTCAGGTAGAAATTGCCAGGAAAATGGAATGTTCAAGGAAGGGGGTTCAAACAACGATTAAAAGGTACAATGAAACTAAGTCTTTCATAAACAGAAAAAGACAAGGCTGTTAAAAGTCTACACCCGCCAGGGAAGACAGATATTTGAAAAGAGCATCCCTTGCAGATAGGAAGAAAAGTTCTTCAGAGCTTGCTGCTGAACTTAGGGAAGGTGCAAACAAAAAACATATCAGCCCGAACAGTGAGAAAAAGGTTATTAGAAGTGGGATTAAAAGGATGCAAAGCCAGGAAGGGGCAAAATTGTTTGGTCTGACGAAAGTAACTTTGAGGTAAGTTAACAGCTTCTATTTTCTAAACTTTGGATGTAATAATTGAAATTTTTATGTGAATACACATCCATAACATTTATTCAAAAATTGTAAATTCTTTTTTTTTTCCATCAGATTTTTGACACCCCTGGAGCAGTTTATGTTTGCCGTAGGGATGGAGAAGCATTTCATCCTGATTGTGTGGTTCCAACTGTAAAATTTGGAGGAGGAAGCATAATGGTTCGGGGCTGCATGGCTTCTTCAGGCACTGGAATGTTGTACACATGTGAGGGCAGAATGAACTCCACAATTTATACTAACATGCTGGACCAGGTTTACCTAACCTCTTTGATTTAATAATAACATTCCAAGTGATGTAATCTTCCAACAAGACAATGCTCCATGTCATACGTCAAAAGTTTCAATAGGTTGGTTTGAGAAAAAAGGGATTACAGTGATGAAGTGGCCCCTCAATCCCCAGACCTAAATCCCATTGAAACTTTGTGGTCCCATTTAGGGGAAAGAGTGAGAATGCACAAATGTTCATCAAAAAAAGGATTAGAGGCCAAACTTCATGAAGAGTGGCAGAAAATAGATCCTACCACCTGTAACAACTTAAGTCAATTATATGCAAAAACGAATAAAAGCTGTTATTAAGGCAAAAGGAGGACATACCACATATTGATTGTTGTTATTAATGTTTACTTCACTATTTTTAACCTTTAAATATATAAGTTTGAATCATAATTTCGATTTTTCATTGGTGTTCCATAATATATATATATATATATATATATATATATATATATATATATATATATATATACACACATAGAGACTACCATATCTATCTATCTATATTACTTATTCATTGAAAACTATTAATATATACCTTAGTACAAATTTGACATTAGATATACTTTTACAGTTTTATTAATAAATCTTTAACTTGAAAGTGATTTCAGGAACACAAATTCTATCACTAGAAATTGATCATTTCATGTTGTATATACCAAAAGTGAATAGTCAGTTAGATAATTATTATGTGACTCAAATCCAGAACCAGCTATTCTAGTATTTTACCTCAAAATCCAATAAAATTTCACTATCTTAGCTAAATAGATTGTTATCACAAGTCACTGAATAGCTATTAACTTCTTTTTTTTTAAGTTTATACAATTTTTCTATCTTCATGAATTGAGTTAAACTGTATATTTGCACTTTTTAATAAAATAAAAATGCAACACAGGGTTGCTGCAAAAGAATTAAACACTTTCATTTCATTCATTTACTTAACATATACATGTTTATTTAACTTCTCCACTATAAGTGGGATGCACCTCAAGATGAAATTTTAAATAGATTACAACTCATTGTAATTCAGTTTTTTTTTTCACTTTGATTAGTTAGTTGCTTTACTAGAGTTAAAAAAAAGAATCAGTCCTATGATTTACCCATAGATGTGGGGGAGAGAGAAAGAGAGAGAGAAACCATTATTTAGTGAAATGCAAGAAGCCCCATTACCAATTCTATTTCCTAGGATAATAACTGTTTAACTAAACATGCTTCATATACTATATTTACTTGATATTGGAATGGTCAAATATTAATTCTGGTTTTGTTATTAAAAGTATTTTAACATTTGATGATAGATGGCTTGGTTTCTTCGTTTAATGGCATATCAACCTTCATAGGTTATTTAAAGGCTGTGGAAGCAAAATTATTCTAGCATAATAAAAAATGACTATTATAAAAAAGATTACTTCTAATTTGAAAGAATAAACAACAAAATAAAAAGAGACACAAAACAGTAAATTTACTCAATAGGGTCACCATTTTTTACAATTATTATATCAACACGCCTTCAAAATAAGTTCTTTTGACATTTTATTCCATTCTTCCTCAATAGAAGTCTTAAGTGAACCAATATTTGATGGGAAGTTATATTTGTTTTATCTTCTAAAATGCCCCATCTAGCGTAATCAAGGGGATTAAGGTTTGCGCTTGATGGAGGCCATAAAGAACATCAGATTATTTTGGAAATTTTCTTAGCTTGGTTTTACCAGTAAGCAAATCATAGATTCTTTATTGTTTATTTTTTTGCTCACTCATATTGGGCTGAATTTTAACAAAAAAGTACTTGAATAATAGATCTAAATCATGAAAATCTAGATTTATCTAGATTTAGATTTGGACTAATCAGACTAAATAAACATTTTAAAAATTATTCCATATTTTGCTTCCACACCCAGTAATGCCAAAGCAATCTTCAAAGAAGAACAACAGGGTTACTATTTTACCAATAGCTGGGGGAATGAGATGGTTCCTACCTTTCACAAAGGTATCAGTCCGAAAGTAAATGTAGTAACTCAACTGGATTGGGTTGATTTGGTTGGATTTTATGGTATATTGACAATTGAAGATTATTTAATGCCAAATCCTTTTCATAAATATATATTAGATATATGATTTGTAAACACATTTTGTTGATAATGTTTTTTAAATGGGGCTGAGCTTATTTTATTTTCACACTGTTAAACAGTTTCAAATATTGCTATTTAACAGTCATAATTTTACATCAGTCATTTGCTTGCACACATAGTTTGTAGGTATTCTCATTTTTAAATGAGTTAGAACTAATTTGTTTGCACACTGATACTGCTATTGTTTCTACTGTTAAATAGTTTCAATTACTGTGATTTAACACTAATAATTCTATTTGATATTAATTACTTGTTTGCACACAGTGAAGTGGTTACAAGTATTGCTATTTAACACTAAGTATTCAACACTATTCATTTATTTGCACATAGTTAAATGGTTCCAAGTATTATTTTGTAATACCAATAATTCAATTTAGACACACATTTAAAAAGTTTCAAGTATTGCTATGTATTACTACCAAATCAGTTAAATAGTCATTTTTTTTTTACACAGTTAAATGGTCAAACAGTTCTATTTCTGATAATTTGGTTTAACAGAAGCCATTTGCTTGTTTAAATGTCAAACTGTTCGATTTGACCCTTAGATATGATTATCAGGTGCTACCACTCCAGATCAGAGTAGGCCTGGAAGCAATGGTAATGAAGGGGTATTTCATATTCCCCAGAGCTCCACTGACTAGAGCCAAACCATCAGATGGTTTAATGTCATATCTAGGATATTTATTGGGGGAGTCTTAAGTTTATGATGAAATGAAATATCTGGGTTTATTTTTCTTAAACATAATAAACCAATCAAAAAATTTCAACCCATCCATACCTCTGTTCTAACCACTTCTTTATATTAACATTAATGAAATATAGGAAAGCATAATAATTGTAAATATGTTTACTAACACATCACTCAATAAGTCCCGGGCCTAACTAATGAAATAACAACTTTAAGGCAAAATTCAACTTTATTCATCAACATAGTGTATTGCCCTAGAAGGAGACTGATTCCAACACTTCTCTAACAATTCAACGAATAAATTGTCTTTGACCTCAAAATATGCCTCAGTTTCCGATATCACTTCTTCATTGGAGGCAACTCTCTTTCCCTTGAGCATTCTTTTGAGGTCTGCAAACAGTCAGTAGTCACTGAGGGCTAGATCTGGGTGCAGAAAAAATTCGAAGAGCAATTCATGTAGTTTTGCCGTCGTTGCGATTGACTTGTGACACATTCTTGGTGAATGAGTACTTTTTTCTTCTTTATTTGTGGCCATTTTTTGGCGATTTCTTCCTTCAAACATACTAATATATAAGATTCACTATAGATGCTCCTTTCTTTTTCAAGGTAATCGATGAACAAAATACCTTGCGCATTCCAAAATACGGAGACCAAAACCTTGCCTGCCGATGTTTGCATTTGGTCACTTTCACTTGCTTCTGTCCACTCAGCCAACTGCCAATTTGACTCTAGAATGAAGTGGTGGATCCATGTGTCCTATGTTTATGCAAAAACTTGTTTTTGCTGCATTGAAACAGTTGCAAACAACGTTCTGAATTGTCAACACGTTGTTGTTTTTGATTGATTGTGAGCAAACATGACACCCACTTTAAACACAGCTTTCTCATTGACAAATGTTCATGCAAAATAGTGAATACACTGTCTTCTGATATCTTCAACTCCTCTACTATCTCATGCAATTTCAATTTACAATTGGCCGAAACGAGTTTTTTGGGACAAGTGCTGAATTTGGGCGATCTGAGCACTCAGCATCATTTGTGTCTGTACAACCACATTTAAAGTCAGTATACCACCTCTTAACCGTTGTTTCTAATGGAGCAGAGTCCAAACAAAATTTACCAAGCCATTGCTTTGCTTGAACAGTATTTTTTCCCCATCAAAAAGCAATGCTTTATCACAACACATGAAATTCAGATTTTTCCATAGTTTTGAAAATTTGCAACAGTAGCTTCACTTGAATAACTGTAATTTGTAAACTAATAGTCTAATTGGGCTCAAATTTTCACACGTGTCATTTGAAGTTTGATACTTTATAAAAATCATATGCACTTTTTATTAGTGGCATCATCTATATGTCAGGCCTGGGACTTATTGAGTGATGTGTTATCAATGGTGATATGTTACAAAGAGTCTGGAGATAAAATTAAAATATTGACAAGTACTATGTCACACAAGGATCACCTATTAAGCTTTTCTAAGAGTGTTAAACTTATTACAGACAATTTGATACTTATTACATATTCATATTTTCATTGTGTCAAGTAATAAATACTTAAAAGTGTTCTAATCTTTGTACCCACTTTGTATCATTATAAAGCATAGAACAGGAATTATTTTACAGTATCTTGATTGTTCAATTGATAAGCATCCAAAGAGGAATATAATACACAAACAAAATCAACTTGCATCATAATCACGGGAGATACACTGTCACAAAATAATTGTTCTATTGCACAAATATCTAAAATATATGCAAAATAATTCTGCTTGTCTTATTGATATTTGGCACATTTCAGTGTTGATAATAAATCAAATCATTCTGTTTTGCTGCTAATCTCTTTTAAACAAAGGATTATTCAACTTTCCTGGCTCAACATTAAAAATTTGTCAAATCCTATTTATCCCACAAATAAATTATACACATCAGTACACAACTACTTGCAAATGATAAAGGACACATGATAATGTTTGAGGGAAAAAAATAAACTGCTCGGAGAAACTTATCAGAATAAAAATAACCCCCAAAAAACTTAAATATTTGTGTTTACATTGCTAGCAGCTCAAAGAGAGAAAAGAAATTTGTAATGATATAAAACCCAAGATTCATCCAGCAAAACCTTTTATCTTTTTTAATCTTTTTTATGAAAAGATTTCAGAATCAATAACAAAGAACTTAAACATTCTCAAATGAAAACAGAAATATTCAAGATAGAATTAAACTGTACAAAATTAATAGCAGATCTACAATAATTTTACAGTCAAAATAAGAAAATGCCAAGAATGTCATTCAATAAACATGACATGGATTTGACCCTGATCCATTGGTGTTTGAAGAGTAAGTGGTTAGAATTTGAATAATAGTTGCAAGAAACACTGTTAATGTTGCAACAGAAATTAGATAAAGATAAGTTATTTCCAAATAAATCTCACTGCAAGTTATTCATAGGAACTCACAATAACATTTTCTAAACGTCCCTATATTATCTATGGTTCATGAATATTTCGTGTGTGTGTGTGTGTGTGTGTGCGTGTGCGTACATACACAGTAAATTGATGCTATTATTTCATTTAGATTATATATTTAATAAAACTGTACTGCTTGACAATTAGTTTACTATAAAATCCCAAAAGAAATAAAATCTAGAGAAATGACATAAGTAAATAAACTCTATTATTTTACTTAGTTTTGTCATCTAATAGACATTTACTCATTGACTATTCAGTTTATTCTAAAAACAAAAGAATAACTGCACTTTTATTTCACAATACTTTATGTGCCAAAGAATTGTCAGATTGCAAAAAGCACTTCAGTTAATCAATCCTTATGGTGAATTGTATGATTAAACTGTTCTTGAATGAAGGAAAGAAAACCAGTGCATCTCATTCAGGTTGATCTGTACAATCAAAATGAGTCTTTGTACAACAAAATAGGGATTTATTTAGGCAGCAAATTTGACATTACAAATGTAATTATGACAGAGTAGCCAGAAGAAAGCCTCTCCTTAAATCAATGGCATGTTACATGATAGACTGTTGATGTTATCTCTCATTCTTATTTTCAGATCAATCCTTATTTGCTCAATTTTTTAACAATACCTTAAGAAATTAATTCAGTCACCAACAATCCATTATGAAATATGGTGGATTTTTGGTTATTCAAAGTTTTTGGGAGTGCATAGCAAATATCAATTCAGGAAAAAAAATTGAAAAAAATTTCTTTTTTCTTTAAACCATCTGTTCTATTAGATGATCTTCTCCTAAATATTCCATAACATTTATTTAAATGAAAATAGTACATTATTTTTAAATAGTTTCTTTTAAAGTACAAGTCTTATCACACAGCCTTCTACAAAAAATTTTGAAAATCTTTAATTAGATGTGTTTGTTTGTTTTTTGTTTGTTTGTTTTTTAGGGGGCGGGGTCTTCTTTTTTTTTTTCTTTGAGGAGAGGGATAATTTTTATACAAAATTCTAATCTTATGGGGTTTTCTTATTAATAAACATCTCACTGCGAATCACTATTTGTGTTAAAATGAAATTGGATTTTTACATTTTTATAATTTATTCTCATCAGAAATTTATTTTGTAATAAACACTATAAACGCTGATATTGCTTAAAAAATATTGCTATATGCATACATCTTTTATCTTTGTTTTCTTACTGATAAATTAAGACTAAAAACTAAATATTCATTATCTTAGTACCTAATGCTTTTATAACAGTCTGTAAGCAGATTGTAAAAAATGTATTTGTTCAAAAGGAGTAATGAAAGAAAAAAGGACTGAAAAGTCAAACAACTCATATGGAGACTTGGACAGATCAAAGGTAAAATACACAGACACTGAGTGTCTGTCCTATTTAATCAAATTATATATATATATATATATATATATATATATATATATATATGGGAACTACACAAGAATACTATGCGTTATTTTGAAGAATAAAACACCAGTAAAATGGCCATTTGCCTCCTCTCTCACAAACCAAATAAGATGAACAAGACATGCTGAGCACTGCCAGAAAAGTAAAGATGAACTCATAAACAATATTATCCTACGGACACACCAGTGTTGGACAATCAAGAAAGACTTACGTGGTGCATACAATAAGTTTCCAGACTTTTTTTGTACAGGCATTTAAAATTGTCGTAGACTCTTGAAAATTCAGCATGTTATTACTATGAGATGACTGACCAATTTTTATGATTTCAGGTTCAAATGAACAGCTACAGCAGCAATTGGAATACACCCTACGAAAGCCTGATTGTCACGGCTGATGAATTTCAAAAATGCAATCTGGACTTTAGAAGAACGATATGCAATAAAATTCTGTTTTAAACTTGGAAAAAATGCCATGCAATGAAAGCTGGATCTACTGCTATGACCCAGAGACCAAGAGACAGAGTTCCCAGTGGAAGCATACTGGCATTCCCAGACCCAAGAAGGCCAGACAGAGCAAACCCACCCACAAACTTTTGATTATTCCTTTTTTTGGACAGTACTGGCATGATCTACATGCACTGGGTTCCCACTGGATAGACAGTCAACAAGGAATACTATGTTGAGGTTTTAAGGGAGTTCAGGAAGAGATTCTGTCAGAAGAAGCCAGCACTCTTCAAATCAGGTCAGTGGCATTTCCACCAGGACAATGCACCAGTCCACAACTCCATCCTTGTCACAGACTATTTGACCAAGATGGGCATCAAGACAGTTCCTCACCCTCCCTATAGTCCAGACGTTGGTCCCTGTGACTTTTGGTTATTCCCTAAGCTCAGAGGCTGTCGTTATGAGACAATTGAGGAGATGAAAGAGGCTGTGATGAAGGTCATTGACACGCTCACATAAGAGGACTTCCATGGGGCCTTCCAGAAGTTGTTGGAATGGTACAACAAGTGCATTCCAGCCGGAGGAGATTACTTGAAAGGAGACTAGAGTTTCATGTGTGTACAATCAATAAAAGTGCCCATACGGAAAAAGTCTGGAAACTTATTTAATGATCCTCGTACATCAGCTCTGTGCAAACACTAGATGCAGTTTAGATATTCAAGGGACTGTGCTATTAGGAAAACTAGATGGTGTGTGTGTGTGTGTGTGTGTGTGTGTGTGTGTGTGTGTGTGTGTGTGTGTGTGTGTGTGTGTGTGTGTGTGACCATATTTATTGTCATGTATTCAACATACATCTATTTGAAGCATATTCAACTAAAAATAACGCAGCTGATCAAAGTTGGAAATCTGAAAGATATGGCGACACACACAGAGCTTACTATTAGATGAATACAAATTTTTCTTGAGTCAAATGTAACAAGAAAAAAAAATGTTTGCTTTTGGTCAATATCTGTTCACAGGATGAAGTGGCTTCTAAAAAATGCCTTAAGCAGGCTCAGTTGTTAAGAAGACAGACACAAAATGAAATACAGTTTCTAGATGTGCAAAGGTTGCCAACTCTTTTAATTGTCATTATGTTAGCACACAGACACAATACTTATTTTGGGTGTGAATTTTTTTTTTTTTTTTTTTTTTTTTTTTAACATCTATAATCTAGAATAGTCAATTGCAGTAGTGATTTTCTGGCATTTCCAAGTACAACTCAGTATGAAATGACATTCCACTTAAGATAACATTATCATGGTTACATTTACTTGACTATATTTATTATTCCCAGCATGTCTGGAAAGGATCATGCAATTTAATATTAATGAAAAAAAAACCCAGCTTAGTCATAAGAATAGCACCTTAGTCCTTTCCAAATCACTCTCTTTGGGGCTTCATCACAGAATCCTTTACTGTTTTGATAACAGCCATGTTTTCAATCTGGATCACTGTCAACTTTAACATTGCATCCTTCTTAATATCATCAACAGCATTACAACAGTTATTTCAACTTTGAGTTTTGTTTAATGGCAAATCAACCTCTGTGAGTCATTTAATGCCAGAAGGGTTAGATTGATTTTGTCTTTTGTGCATGTTTAAGGATTTAGGGTATGAATTTTTGTTGTTTTATAATATTTGGTTAGATTTTGATGAAAATGTTGGGGCTGTAGAATATGCTGACTGCACCACTGCAGAGGGTTAGCGCTAGGATAGGATCCTGGTGGTTGATTTTGGTTTGGTTTCTTTGTTTAATGACATATCAACCATCATGGGTTATTTAATGCCAAAGCAATCCTTCTAGAAGGACAGAAGTGATGCTATTCAACCCATAGCTAGGAGGATAAGGCCTGGTGGTTGAGCAGTCATTAATCCAGTAACAGAGTGGTCAATGGCTGGCAGCACACCACTTTGGCCCTTACTTGTTCTGACGGGTGGTCAGATAGGCTCAATCCAACCAATCAACTGAACCTGCCATGCCCTAGCTCTCGGATGTTTCTTTTCTCCAGAAAGTACTATTCAATCTGAACTTAGAGAATAATTTCCAACACTTTTATCTTATAAATGCTAGAAGGCAGAGGATGAGAGTCAATTGTGTTGAGAGCAAACAAGTTTTGGCCACTGTATAGCTATATGGCTTGGTATTCAAGTGAGAATGGTAGAATTATTTTTACAAAGAGTGTTCATTTTATCTAGTAGTCTTGTGATGATAGAAGTACATAAATTTATGTTCTGCAGAGCTTGGAGGACTGATTTGGAGTCTGAATGGATGATTAACTTGAAAGATTTGTGGTTACCTATAATATTCATGGCTAGGTAAATAGCTGTGACTTCTGCACTATACATTGATGATTCATTTGGAAGACGTTTTAACAGTTCTTGGTTTAGGAAGTGTTTTATGAAGATGGGGAGTCTGCCTTGTTGGCCAAGATTTTTGAGGTTTTTAAGTATGCCATATGGCCATGATGTTGTAGGCTTTTTCTAGGTCAAAGAAGACTGCAACTAAATGTTTCTTTTTTGATAAATACTTCACTGATAAAGGTTTCTATGCAGACAATCAGTCAATATTACTTCTTTTGGCTCTGAAGCCTATTTGTAGGTTTGAAAGGTTGTTTGATTCAAGGAACCATGTCAGTCTTAGATTGATCATCCTTTTGAGGGTTTTGCAGGTATAGCTGGTTAAAGCTATAGGTCTATAACTAATAGGGTTTGTGGGATCTTTTTTGTTTTTTTGAGGATAGGTATGGTTGTAGCTTGTTTCCATAAGGTAGGGATGTTGCCAGAGATCCAAATGTTGTAGTATATATCAAGAAGATATTTTAGAGATATTGTTGAGAGTTCTTTGAGGAGGGTGTAGTGGATTTCATCTGAACTGGAAGCTGAGTTGTTAGATTTGGATAGTGAGTTTTGGAGTTCACTTAGGATGAAGGGTTGGTTATAACTCTCAGTATTGTCAAAGGTCAATTTTATTAATGTTTTTTTCTTCTTTGATCCTGATTGAGCTGAATTTGAGTAATTTTTTGTGGATAACACTAGAACAAAAGTTTCACTTTTCACTTGAGGCATTTATGTTTCCTTGAGAGAGGTGATTTATTAGGTAGCAGATGTTTTTATTTGTTATTTTCTTTGTGAAGTTCAAAATTCTTTTTGGATTGGTATTGGAGTTTATTTTTTAAGTAATGGATCTTTTGGCATCTTTGATGGTACGTTGAGTTTTTGCTCTTAGTTGTTTGTATTTGTTTAGGTTTCCTGGTGAGTGGTTTGTTTTAAATTTCCTGAGGGTTGCTTGATATTCTTTTATGTTTTTTTCACTCCTCTGTGAACCATGGTTTATTGTGTTTTGAGAATATTGTGATTTTGGGGATAGTTTTATTAGCTATGGTAATGAGGGTGTTGGTAAAATGTATTATTGGTTCTTCTTGATTTGTATTTGATTCTGAGATTAGTGTGGTAAGGCATAGTATTTGTAGGATTGCCAGTTTGCTCTTTTTAAATTGCATTGTGGGAGTTTTGTTTGTGGTTCTGAGTTTTTTATAGTAGAATTTTCCATTTATTATTTGGTAGTGGTCACTGCCACAGGGGTCTATGAAGATTGATGGGTAACTGAGGGTTAGGTCAATGGCAGAAAATGAATCTGAGGAGGGGTCAAATTTCTGAGTGTGGAGGCATAAATTATTGTTATTGATGATTTTTTTCAAGGGTTGGACCTCTTTTGTTTATTGTTTTACTTCCCCATATTATATTGAGGCTATTAAAATCTCCCATCAAGATAAATCCTTCTCAGTGTTGTTCTCTGAAATTTTTTAGCTCATTCTCATTTATGGGGTACTGAGGTGGAATATATAGTGAGCAGATGGAGACAGTTTTGTATAAGGTTGCTGAAACTACAATTGCTTTCAAGTGGGTGTCGATGTTGATTTTATTTTGGAGGATATTTTTCCTAATTAGGAATGATAGTCCACCTGAAGCTCTTTGTCCAGTATCATGCATCTAGTCATATTGTTTGAAGGTTTTTGTGTTTGTTTTGTCACTATGATTTTGAAGGTTTCTTTTAGAAAGATATGGCTGTAGGGTTAAGTTCAACTATTAACAGAAGCAACCCATTGTAATTTGCTTTGTAGCCATGGCAGTTCCAATGAATTATCTTATGGGTCAAGCTTTTTTAATCTTTGTTGTGTGTTAGATGTTTATTTTGTTTTGGTGCAGTTTTGTTTTTAGTGTTTTGTTTTTATTTGGCTGGATCCGGTGATTTCAATAGTTTCTTGACTTTTCAATCTAATTTTGTTAAGGCCTATTGAGTATTAAAGATTTCTGTTTTAAGGGGTTTTCTTGGCTCTCCATTTCCATCAGTTTGATTGGTTTTATTTGGTTTCTTTGTTTAATGGCATATCAACCCTTGTAGCTTTGTATCAATAAGTATTTTTGATGAGTTCACTGACTGTACTTCCCACCCATCATGGAGCTCTATAAAGGGAAACGTCAAGGGGGAAACCCATTTGCCCTGCCAAATCAGGGCTACAAATTCAGTATAATCCTACTGAAGAAAGAGACCAACAATTTCAGATCACTAATTTTTCATTCCCAAGATAACTACTCACCTAGTGATAGAAGGGGAAACATAGATCTTTCTTCAGCATGATTGACCCTGTAGCTACCGATTCCTGCCTCAGAAACCTACAAAATTCTTTTGCATGCCTCTGAAAGAGGGCTTGACATGACCAGCTGATTAAACAGATCAAATTTCTCTGACCACCTATCTAGCCCAGTAAGGGCCTAAGTGGAGTGCTGCTCATCTTGTGGCCACTGAGGCAACCAGGCCACAGATTGCTCAGCCACCAGGATCCCATCCTAAAGCATCACAGGTCAACTTCCATGAACAACAGGTGTCCTTGGGTGGGGGAGATTTAGCCCTCTACTGAGGTGCAGTTGGCATATTTTCTAGCCCCAGCCGACAGGGTGGATTAATCATTTATTTGTACATAGTGAAATGGTTTCAAATACTGCTATTTATGACCAACAATTCAATTTGACATTAGTCACTTGTTTGCTCACAGTTAAATGATCAAAGAGTTCTATTTCTAACAATCCAATTTAGCATTTCATTTGTTAACATTCAGTTTAAATGTCAAACAGTTCTATTTGACCCATAGATAGGACTCTATCAGGTACTACCTTTCTGGGCCAGAGTGGACCTGTGAGCAGTGGCAATAAAGGGGTACTCGACATACCCTACAGCTTCAGTATTACTGGAGCCTCACCATCATATTGTTTAGTGCCATATCTAGGACACTCGTTGGGGGTGGGTCTTACACCGCTGCAGAGATGCAGGGGGTGTATTCTACAGCCCTAGATGACAGGGCATTTCAACTTTAAGAAAAGCTAGAAGTTGCAGGGAGTCAAATTTGGATTGTGTGTATGGAGGTGGGGATGATAGAAGATCCTCCCCACCCCCCACCCCTGCATAAAATATGAAAAATGAACTCTCTCAGTTACTGTAGATACAACAGTCAGTATGTTCTCAAAAATTCAGTAACACCCTCTCTGATTGGTTATCAAGTAACATTAATGCCATTTAACTGGTTCTAAAGGTATTTATAAATGGCTGGATGGTCCTTGGAATTTAAAATATCTAAATCAAGGAGACATGTTATACAACACAAAATAAGCAGTTTTGTTGTTTTTTTTAAAACTTTCCAACTTGAAGTAGTTCAACAGTGCTTGTTTACATTTGGCTGGTATAAACTGTTAAAAATATCAAATCAAAATATTGAAAAAATATTGAATTGAAAAAATTAATAAAATCTGACTGATGCTCTAAACTTTGACTTTAGAAGTACTAAAAGAGTAACTAGAATGTTGGTCTGGTTAGTAATCGAACTTGAAGTTTGTTTAACCCATACATACATTTCTTGGTTCAATTTAAAATTTATCAACCTGACCATTCAAATTAAACAATAGCTTTTATCTCTACATTTGATTCTTTAAACAGTACTAATGTTTGTTATTTCTCTAAAGTAACCAAGAACAAATAGTAGACATTATTAGGCTGGGGAAAATGTTTGGTCCATTTAACAAAACTCTGTAACCATTTTTTTTTTCTTTCAAGCTGTAAAAATACACTAAAGCTAACAGGAACAGATTTGAGCAAGAATGAGGAAAAGAAAACTGTAGGTGTCAATTACAACTCATTAGTAGGCAAATAAATAAGCATGCTTGAGGCTTGGAAGTTTTTGAAAGAAGCAAATTTGCTGTTTTGATTCTAGTCATTGTTTAAACTGTTTTGTACTTAACATCCTCACACAAAACAATCGCCAAGCAGGAGTCCATGAGAACTTTGGGGAAAGAAGACAAGGAAGATCCCCTCCACTTAGAATTTAATCAGGTCCATCTTTTTCCTTTTTAACTATGTGTATATGAGTTTAATATTTAAACTTTAGCTTTAATCATTTGGAAATACACCAGATTTAAAGATGAACTGCTAACAGTAACAATTGCTTTTATCCTATGTATTTTCTATGAGCATGCAGAAAGTAAAATATTGCCAGCAAACAAAGCTTAATAAATATATGATAAAACATCAATAATTTTTTTCTAATTCTCTAAAAACAGTCTTTATAAAACAATGTTGTGTTATAAATGAGGCCATATATGACAATATTTTATAAGTAACAATGAACGCATAACATCAATTATCAAAACAACAACATAGCAGAAAGGCCAAATGGATAAATAACATGGACAAAGAATTAGGACTCAAAAAAGCCCTGAGACTGGTATACACCTAAAATTGCTCGGAGCAATACTCAAAAAAGTACCTAATTGGAAAGCACAAAGGCATGATAGCATATGTGACAAAAATCAGTAGGAGGGGGGGAGCTAAAAAGGGATTTTTTAAAAGAAGAATTGTAAATAGCTAGAATACACAAAAACTTTGTGAACTGTACAATTATTATCTGTACTTTCACACAAGCAGTATTTAGATCAAGTACTAGCAAATGTGCAAAAACTAATTGTACCCACTCCAATATTCTTGTTCACCAAACTCAACAGTGCTATCCTCTAGTTCAGTACTTTTTATCCTAGGGTGTTGTAGAAAGTAGTTAGGTGTACCTTAAGATAAATAACTAAATATAGGCTTTTAGTACTTTAATATAAAATCTTGCAATAAAAGAATCTGTACTCACCCCTAAACTCAAATTTCTCATTGATATCAATTGATTTAAATATTACCTAAAATTTTCACAATGTTATAATATATTTTGAGGAAA
The DNA here is from genome assembly GCA_963585895.1 of Sepioteuthis lessoniana. Classification (NCBI taxonomy): domain Eukaryota; kingdom Metazoa; phylum Mollusca; class Cephalopoda; order Myopsida; family Loliginidae; genus Sepioteuthis; species Sepioteuthis lessoniana. The sequence continues at coordinate 23,052 of CAUZXS010001509.1, forward strand.
TGAAAATATTTTCAACTTTGAAGACACAATCAAAATTTGCAGGCCCATTTGTGACATGTTGTTTAGGATCAAAGTGTAGTATCTGCTTTCTTATGTCAAAGAAGCATTTGCTTAAGGTATCTCATACTTTCAGCATGAAAAGTAGGATGATGAGATCACAGAAAAGTTGAAAACCATTGATCGAGACTATCAATGAATTTCTCGATCTCTAATTGTTCCAATCCTTTGGTGATAGTAATAAAAATAGTCATTTAGCAAACTTTTGCTTAGATTTGACATAATGCCAAAAGTGTGGGGTACCCATTGATAATCAAACTCACTACCAATGGTCTGCTAGACTAGCTTACAAACATTTACACCATAAAAACCAAGCACAGCCATGACCTGATATAAGGTCAAAAGCATGGGGTACCCAGTGAGGATCAAATTCATTATTCAGTAGCTCCAAGACTAGTTTGCAAACCATTATTTCACAATGAGGTACCCATGATGATAGCAGCACAAGTAAAAAGAGAGAATTTCTTTAATTAGATGTTTTCTTTCTTTCTTTCTTTCTTTAAAAAAAAAAAGAAAAAGAAAAAGAACAGATTTTTTTGTTGTTTTTTAAATGTACAATGTTGCAAATTAGAAACCATTTCAAAGATCAGTTGTTAAAAATAGGCATAGTTAAAAGATTCCAGTATTGCCACTGTTCTTGTAATTCTCATCATTGTAAGGCAATCACCATAGACTTACTAACAATCAATTGCCATAACTTGCAATTCTCAAGCACATTATAAAAGATACCAAGAATCAGACAAAGTGACCTATGTCATTAAATTCTTTACTTCACTCTTTCTTCCTATTCTCTTCAAGCACAAGACCTCAGTTTTCTCGCTGAAACATGACCCTGACTATTTCAACTTTTCTTATTTGACTTTCATCAAGTTATTTAAAAAGAATCCGGTCAGATTATTCAATTTGAAGACTTGGATAAAGCAAAGCAAATTACCTTTAGACAAAAACCCAAGAGGTACAGAGAATCTCCTTTTAAAGGAAAACAAATCAAGAGGTTCTTATGTGGAAGAAGCTCTGCACTAAAGACAAAAAAGACTTTACCATTTGTATGGATGCGCCAATTTATGGTTTCTTTTAGATTAAAAACACATTCAGTGTTCTTGAATTTATCTGAAAATACATTTCTATATAATTTGTAAAACTACAACTTTTATAACAGAGGACAAAAAATAAAACAAAATTAACCAGTTGATATTTAAAGCAAAGTAATAATTTTGTTTTTAACTCTATAATTCCATAACTGCATTATTTTACTTAAGTGAATTTAACAGAACTGCTGAATAATTACATCAAGGATTATAATTCCCTTTCTTCAAATAAATGAAAATGTTAGGATTGGAATTTTGTGTTTTAAAAAAATCAAATCTAAACTGATGCCTAATTTAGCATTTCTTACCGGTAAATATGTAAACTAATGAAATATCTGAATGATCCAGACTTGTTCAATGTTTCATTTATTTTGAGTTAAGCATTTGGTCTTCCTTGAGACTATGTAAAGTATTCAAAAATAAATATTTTCATATTATACAAAGAACACAGTCATTACACCAGAGAATTATTTTGACTAGTATCCTCCTGATGAAACATTTTACACAACTGCATGAATCTTTGATATGTGAATCTATAAATTATTCAAATTGAGATTTGATATCAGGGAAAGGGATAAAAATATAAAAGGGAAAAAAACAAAAGAAAAGAGGAGAGAAACAAAATAGTAAAGAAAGAAAATGAAAATATGATATTTGAAAGATCACCCAATGCACTATGAAACTGAAGAAAGCCAAAAATGAACTCTTTAAAATACTTTGTTGAAAACAACAATAATGAGGATTCTAGTTTGAATAATTTATGCAAATCTAATTTGTTCTTTGAAATCAGCATTTCACAAAAAACAAAGAAAATGAAAAGGGATATAACATATCATGAATTATAAAAAAAAAATTCAGAATATTAAGGAGATATATTTACCATTCCTAACTTACCCTTGATAAAATGTCTAGAAATTAATTGTAACACAAGAAAAGGATTTGTAAGAAAAAAAATGTTTTCAAAAAATATAGCTCATCTAATATATTTTTAATATAATCTCAGAGGACAATAGAGATCATGGAATTATGCAAATATAATGTATGGAAAAATTTTCTTTTAAAATATGAGAAAATAAATTCCTTTAAATTAAATTTTGAAGGGAAATTTAAGCAATAGGTAGAGAATTGCATATGATCAATTAAATTCCAATGTAAAGCAGCCAAAAAAATCTTAAAATGTGTCTTACAAGAAAATACTTTACATGAACATTTGATAGTTTATGAGCATTTAATAACAATTATTTCATGTTTGTTTTTGTTTTATTCATCCCCATGAAAATCCAGATTTTTTTCATTTTAAATATTTATTTTCTCTCTCCAAGAAGAGAAAATGGTTATACACTAATTTCTTATGACAAATGAGAAATCCAAGTAAAAATGTAGTTATATTCATAACAAGATTAATATCACTTTTTTACTTTCCAATCTTGAACAATCATACAAAATATCCCCACAACTCTAAACCTATAAATTGTAGAAAACATGCTATTAAAGTTCAGCAACAAAATAAGCTTAGTAAATGAAAACCTGCTTAACTGTGCCAGGAACCAACAAGTAAGTTTTGAAGAGAATATATTGAGCATTTATTCATTCATTAAAAAAATCATGCAAGAAACCAGATGTGTAGGTGAACATGAACAAAACCAGATATTAATCGAATTGGTTAACAGAAAATATGCTCATAAGAATTTGGGTTGTCATTCATATGAGTAAATTTTCTACAATTTCAAAATATCATTTAAATTTACAAACTGTTACTGAAAGTCTTATGCCAACTTTTGGGGATCATATTTCCTTAGAAAAATTTTAATGTACATGCAAATTTAACACCAGATTTGTTTCTATAAACAGCCACCAACATATTCACTTGCTTGAATTACTTTGTTTAATGGAATAAATGTTTTGTTCTTTGTTTATTCTTACCCACCACAAGAATGGTTTTTGGCATATTATTAGATACATTTAATATAAATTGTAAAGCATTCACTTACCACAGAAGTTTGTTTGGCAATAAATATTTTTTTTAAAAAAGAGAGAAAAATTTATGTACCATTGAAATAAAGTCACAACCCATTAATCATTTTAACTAAATAGGATTTGATTTCTTTCATTTTTAATGGTATATCTTCTTAGGTTATTTAATGCAAAAGCCAATAAAAGCTTGTGAAAGAACAGTAGCATTACAATGTAACCTATAACTGGGAGGTGGAGTAAGAGGGTCCATACTATAAGTCTAAAAGTGAATGTAATAGAGCAAGTGTGACGTTCAAATTCATTTACTACAATCTCATAGTCCAACATGTTAGCTACTACACAATGGGGACTCCCCTTAACTAAATATACTTTTTAAATTTAGAGATACAAGTTATAATTTCCAATACTTTCGAGTTTATCTTAATTATGTTTGCTACTTGATTTTGTCTTTAGGCAATAGAAATTAAGGATGGTGTTATCAGGTTAAAATCATAACTGACATGAACAATGAGAATATGAAACCTGAATTATATTCTCCACTTCCTTAAAAAAAAAAAAGAAAGAACTTAAAATGCTTCCAAATCAAAGTATGAAAATATTTAAGTCACTAGTTAAAATGCCATTGATTTTTAATTATTTTCAAAATTTTCATTGACAAATTTATAGAGATATGAGAAACTTTTTAAAAATTTCTTTATATATATATATATATCCAAAGCCTTTTATACTAATAAAGATTATTTTTATTAAGGCCATCAGTATATGATATTGACACATACAACCAAAATATTATTGTTGTATAATCACCAACTAAGAACCACCATATTTCTTTTTTTTTTTTTTTTTTTTTTTTAAATAGAAAGGAGAAATTTTTTAAAAAAATTCAACATTCTTATGAATATAACAAGTCTTAATTATTATTTTGCATGCAAAAGTTCAATATTTAAAATTGAATCTAAATAAAATGAAAAAAATCTTACCATTCAGGAGAGACACATTTAGAAAGCCATTAACTTACCTGAAAAAGACAAAAGAAAAAACATTGAATTGAAAAATAAAATACTTTTTTAATAGAGACATGTTTAATAAATTTGTATCACACAAAGTTCTTCAATATATATCTGACAGAGAAACCATCACCTCTAAATGTTTCCTTTAGAAAACATTCTTTATATATTCATAACACACCTTCTTTGACTATTGATATATATCATTCATAATATATTAAAATCTAAAACTTAAATTTTAGAATCAAAGAGTTGATATATAATATAAATGGTGGAAAGAAAGACCAACAACATGGCTGCCTTCTGACCTTTCTCATTCAAGAACTCAAACATACCATAATGGTTGAGTAAATGTTATGCAAGAGAAATTACTTATACAAAAAATATTGTTTATCATGAAATGAATAAATTATTATTTTCAGTGCTTTCATTTGTTTAATTCATTTTGCAGTATAATATATATAAATCAGTACTATATATACATATACATACATGCTACAACAATTGAATAAACAGAATATTCATTTGGGGTTTTTTTTGGTAGGGGGGAAATAACTTACATATTTCTAGTTTGAATTTGTCTAAATTTTGACAGTTGACTCTTAATAGTATATCAGTTTGATATATGAAAATAATCCAGTATTATTTCACTTGTTGCATACTCATATGCAGATGCATGCAGAAACATAACAACGCAATGAAGACGAGCGGATACAGGTCTTTAGAAAAATATACCTCTCACTTTATTGAAAGGGTTGTGTGTGAGAGGGAGTTGGAGACCGAACAGAACTGCAACATATTGACCTCCACTCTTATGGCCATAACAGCATTTCTTTCCTGTTCTCCTGGGCTGTTCAACCAGGGGCCTGGGGGCCCAGCCTCTCTGGGACATGGTCCTCATTCCAGCATCTTCTCTCCAACTGATCTGAGGCTCTGAACTCCATCTGCTCAATCGGAGGTCCTGAGGGCCCCCTCTGCTGGGTGCTGGTTCTCTCAACAGCATCTTATCTCCAACTGACCTGAACTTCCTGTTGCTGAGGTTATATAATAATTTGACACCCACTCTTCTTCCTACGAGCATCATAATTTTGACAGTCAAGGTTATATCCTGATATTCCTCGACCGGATGCACCCGTTATTTACACAGGTGCATTTCCTATTTTGACAGCTCAGCCGGGGTCAATATGCAACACACTGATAAATTATGTTTTCTTTGAAATGTGACATTTTTTTAATTTGAAGATTGTTTTATCTAGTAACAAAAGGCCAAAAAAATGCTTTTCTTAAATCATGAAAAAATATAAATAATCACACTGTTAAAGAACTATATTAGTACACTTAATACTTTATTGTAGCACCTTTTGCATTTGCTATTTCTTTCATTCAGCAAGGTAATGAACCGATTATATCACAAATCTCTGATGATACCAATGCCCAAATATCAGTAATGGCTCGCTTCAATTCTTCAAGATTTGGTGGATAGTATTTTCTAATCTCTTGAGGATTCCACAAAAATTTTCTATTGAATTTGCATCTGCTCTATTTTCAGGCCAATCAAGAACCAATATCCTCTTCTCTCTCAACAATTCTTTCATAGATTTTGCCGTGTCAGATAAAGCAAAGTCAAGCTGGAAGATGAATTCATTGTCCCCAAACTTATCCTAAATGTATAGGATAAGGAAATGATCTAGGACATCCTGACAGACAGCAGTGTCAATAGATCTTTTCAAGAACAAGATCTTTCCAACACTACTGGCAGACATGCAACCCCAAACCATTACAGACTGAAAGAAGTTTATGCTTTTTTCACACAGTTGATGTTATTTGTCTTGTATGACGCTCTCCAGATGCAGGGCCCATGATTACCGAAGGAAATACAGAATCTTGATTCATCACTGAAGATGATCAGGTAATATTGATCAACAGAACAATTTTGATGATCTCTAACCCATATTGAATGCTTTAGGTTCTATTTAAATGTTAGTAGTGGCTTCAAAATTGGTATCCTGCTGTCATATGTATAAGCTGATGGAGTCTCTGGCATGTTGTGGATCAAGAAACAGATACATGAGTATCATTCCAAGCTTTGGAAATTTCATCACAATTGGTAAATTGATTAAAATCATGATCCTATTCAACTGACATTCATCTTTAGCCATTGTCTGAGGTTGAGAACCACAGTTGGACCATTGTGAACACGCTCATCTTGTTATCTTCGAGATGGCAGACCAAGAGCATCCCCTTTGGACAGCTATCTCAGTTTGAGTCTTGCCAGATTCCAACAATGCATGAATGGTGGTTTTTGTGCTGCTGACATTTTCTTAACTCTTGCTATTTATGATACTGGGTGATAATATGCTTAACACTCTTTTTATACCAATACTTTGACACCAAGAATGCTCTTGAAATTACCTCATATGAAAATGATTTTAAAAATTGAAATAATCAGGGAAGAAATGCCACATTATTTACATGAACAGAATTGATACAAAGTTAAAAGTAAACTTAAGTTATTTGCAAGAAACAAAATATTCAATTTCACTGAGTTTGTGTTGTAACAAATAAATAAAAGTATTAAAATAGTATATTCATCTTTAACCCTGAGTGATTGTTTCACATTAAACTGTGGATTTTTAACAGGTTCAGCTAGTCAAATAGAATTCATTTCAGCAAATAAATTCACAATTTCAAAATCAGAACTAGTGGAGTTCTTTGCCTGAAGATTAAAATGTCTTTGCAAATGTCAAGAGAAAATCCAATGTATTCTTTTATGGTTTACAGAACAGGTGAGTACTAACATTATTATAAAATTCAAAAGAATTTACAATCTAAACTGCCTATATGGTTTCAGGGTGGAAATTAAATATCTAGAATCATAAAAGTGAGTTCACATTTACAAAATTGTAACTTTTTTCTGACAAATATATATATATATATAGAGAGAGAGAGATAGATTGATAGATAGAACAACAAAAGATAAACACAAAAACAACAAATAACTAAGTTGGTTTCCACTTAAGTTGTTTAAGTTTCATTTCTAATGCCAATAATTATCTAGCAAAGCCATTGTTAGTCCATGATGAGTCACGAAAAAAAATTTCTATAAAAAAAAAAAATGCTCAGTTTAAATCAAATACAAAGTCAAAAAGGTGTTAAGCAAAATAACAAGTTTAATTCAAATTTATTTCTCTAAAAAAAAGTTTTCTTTTTATATATATATATATATATATATATATATATATATATATATATATATAAAATATGTTCGAATTGACAATATAATCAGAGTTAAAAATCACCATTTCCAATACATCCCCTAAATGTAAATTGAGAATTTATATTATGCTTGTGCCTTAATGGAAGCTGAAGATAAATCAAGAACATAAGAGAGAAAAAAAGAAAGACCCACCACAGTTACCAAATAAAAGTCAGGTAAAAAAAAGGACCCTATCAATATAAATAATGTACATTCTAAATAGCAAAGAGAAGAGACACATGCAAACAAGCTTTACTACCTATTTTTGTTAAGTAAATGGATGAGCATGAGTGTATCCTCTGCATAACAAGTTTTTGATGAATTTAATCTTATGTTGTAGAAGAACAATAAAAAAAATAAAAAAATAAAAAAAAACATAAGTTTACAGCAACATTCATTTGATACAAATTATTATATACATACTTGGTTTTTTCCAAGAGAGAGAGAGAGAACTATAGAACAAATTTAGATCTACACAAAGCATCTGTATTTTCGCGATGAGGTATTCAGATGCAATAAGTGTTTATCACAAATTGATACACAAATATATTAGAATCCTAGAATGTTTTCTCTTCCTTCTCTAAATAAATATACTTAACTTTGCAGTTAATATTTGGATGAGTAATTCTTTTTGATAAAGAAATATAGAGCAGGATTTTAAAAAAAATACATGAGAATTCAGTCATACTCAATGAGAATATCAATTAAACAGCATTTTCAAGAATTAAATATCATCAAGAGAACCAATGATATAAACTAGAGAGAGAGGACTTCTATAACCTCATATTTAATCATCAGCATTTCAATGCTATTCATGAAAAGACAAAGTTTTATCAACAATATCCTTTTCTAACTGATTAAAAAGAAATTTTAATATATAATCAATTTTGCCAATGGTCTGGGAGACCAGGATTCAATCCCTGGTCAAGTCATGCCAAAGTCTCAAAAGATGGTACTCGATGCCTCCTTGTTTAACTCAGAATTAAAAGGTACAGATTAAGGGTAAAGTGGAGCAATCCAAGGAAAGGAATAGCACCCTCCCTTACACCTTGGTGTAGTAGCTATTGAAAAGGGGGCCTTCGGTTTGCTCTCAATTACAGTTGCTAAGTTCAATAACATTTCCTACCATAATGAGCACTTTATCTACCACTAAACAATTCCCCTTATACATTAGTTGTGGTTTAGAGCGATAAATTGATATCACATTCTTGTTCACTATAATAACTCCCAAAGTTAGTGTCAAAGTGAAATACATCATGTACATTATGTGGCAGAAAATATGTGACATAACTTCTTGTAAAATATGAATTTTATTCATCAATATTTATTTCATCACATCAAAGAATCATCTTTTCATTGGTCAATGTTTTCCCTTCTGAACAGACCTAGTGAGACAAACGTATTTAAATGTGAGACATGTTCAGTATCTAAATTGTCCTCTCTAATCAATATCAAATCTCCATGTCACATAAATGTTATTCCCTTCATAAAATAAAACCATTAACCCTCAAGTTTTTGTTCACCCAATAGAAAAGAATGAATAAAACATTTCATATTACTGGAAAGTGTTTTCAAGATTTAAAGGTCTTCCTACACAATTGTCACTGCCCCATTCATTGATCCTGCCTTCCAGACAACCATATTCCAAAAGTGGGATAGAAGACTTCTGATCTTTTAAAGTGTTTCACTGAATTTATTTGCAGCCACGTAACCAAGAGGTAATAATACAAGAATAAAACAAGCAAGAAATGGGAAGAACCAAATGCTTTTGAGTACATATGAAGATCAATAGGAGGATTTGTAGAAGGGATAAAATGTCTTTTGGAGAAGCAAGGCTAGAGAAGGCAAAGAAAAGACTGTACCAAGAAGTGGCAAATAATAATAATAATCATAATAATAATCATAACAACAACAACAACAGCTGCTGCTGCTGCAGCAACAAATACAAAAAAATGTATAAACAAGTTCTAAAAAGCAATATCTTTGTTCATTTAAAATGAATAAGCTCATTAGGTGAAATGTAAGATAAAAGAAAACATGGAACCAGATAGAAAAAAAGATGGACATGAAGAAAACAGGTAAATATGATTTGATAATCATGAACAAATTAAAAACTGTATTGATGGCAAAAGAATAAAATAAAGTAGATGATATAAAATAAGATAGAGAGGTAGGTGTGAATCAATATAATGTCAATGTAAAACATGATGTGCGAGAAAAAGATACTAATTAAATGTAATGTACAAGACACAAAAAGCTATCAAAAAGGAGATGCACAGATATAAATCAAATCAGTATAGAAAAAAAAAGCATTAATGTATTTTGAAACATGGTTTTGTTTTAAATTAATAGCGTTCTTTGATGATTTTTTTTCTTTTACTCTATTATAACTAAGGTAACTGTCTTATTTAAGTCTTTGCTTTTTGTTTCATTTACTTTTTTAGAATTCAATTTAAGAAGCAGCAGTATGAAAAACAACCATTTTAAAAACAATTCATTTGATTCAAATTTCCCCTTCCCAGACACTATTTTTATGGAATTCATTGTTGTCTATTTTTATGATGAAGGTAGCAGTTTGTCTTGCTTCCATGAAAAAAAAAGAAAAGATTATATGAGAACAAGGTGAAGAATGTTTCATTTAATGATTTCCATAAACATTAAGGGATTTTTAAATCTTGACCATTTTTTCAAATCACAATCAGAGTAAGTTGTCCAACATAGTTTCTAACTAATCCTCCTCAGACTCATGTCTTGCAACCAAAAAAGCTAATCAATTCATTATGTGCACAAAATTCTAAAGGTAGACAGAGTCTTTCAACTTCTTTTGACTACTAATCAGCAGAAACAACTTTCTGGTAATTCATTTAAACCTTATAATGGTTTTCTTTTATCCTTTCAGTGTAAAAATCTTTATTCACATCATGGACACAACAATGCCAACCGGAATAATAAACTCTTTATTAATGGACATTATTCAGATACTCATTCACTTTGAGCTGCTCTAAAAAAAAGAATCAATTTGAAATTGTGCATTCCATACATCCAAGATCGTAAAGTAGTATTTATAATAAATGTTAAATACTGCATACTTTTCAAAAGGGTAAACTTAAAGGATAACATTAAAATTGAGTTTTATTAATATGATTTGGTATCAGTCGTAGATGAGAATATGAATACAGGTGTCAACAGCACTCCACCCATCTACCATTCCATTTAACTCAGCAGACACTATAGCTGAGTGATCAGTGAATGATCAGACCATTAAATATGAGGTTCTTTCAAAAGTATTTCATAACCATTTTTACCAACTCGTTTAAAAGAGAAAAAATGACTTACACTCCAAATAAAACAAAATTTTGCATTCTTCTATTAAGTTTAAAATCAAAGTGGGTCACAAAAGTCACAAAAGAGTTTTAAAATTTTTTAATATTTTTTGTATCATTAATAACACATCACTCAATAATTCACAGGCCTGACAAATAGATGGCACCACTAATAAAATAAATCCATGTGATTTTTATAAACTACTAACCTTCAAATGGCACAAGTCAAAATTTGTGTCCAATCGATTAATTAGTTTACAAATTACAGTTATTTAAGTGAAGCTACTGTTGCAGATTTTCAAAACAATGGAAAAATCTGATGGGAAAAAATACTGTTCAAGAAACACAATGGCTTGATAAGTGTTATTCGAAATCTGCTCTATCAGAAACAATGGTTAAGAGGTGGTATCCTGAGTTTAAACACAGTCGTACAGACACAAATGATGCTGAATGTTCAGGTCGCCTAAATTCAGCAGTTGTCCTGGAAAACACAAAAAAACTCCACAAACTTGTTTTGGCTGATCATAAATTGAAGTTGCATGAGATAGGAGAGGAGTTGAAGATATCAGAAGGCAGTGTATTCACCATTTTGTATGAACATTTGACAATGAAAAAGCTGTGTTCAAAATGGGTGCCACATTTGCTCATAGTCGATCAAAATCAATAACACGTCCATAATTCAGAGTGTTGTTTGCAACTGTTTCAGCACAACAAAAAAGAGTTTTAGCATAATTATGTGATAATGGATAAAACATGGATCCACCACTTCACTCCAGAGTCAAATTGGCAGTCAGCTGAGCGGACAGCAGCAGGTGAAAGTCGTGCAAAGTGACCAAAGATGCAAACATCAGCAGGCAAGGTTTTGGCCTCCATATTTTGGGACGCACAAGGTATTTTGTTCATCAATTACCTTGAAAAAGGAAGAAGCATCAATAGCAAATATTATATTACATTATTGGTGTATTTGAAGGAAGAAATCGCCAAAAAACGACCACAAATGAAGAAGAAAAAATGCTCTTTCACCAAGACAATGCACTGTGTCACAAGTTGATCGCAATGATGACAAAACTACATGAATTGCACTTTGAATTTTTTCTGCACCCACCTAATTCTCCAGATCTGGCCCCCCAGTGACTGCTGGCTGTTTACAGACCTCAAAAGAATGCTCCAGGGAAAGAGATTTGGCTCCAATTAAGAAGTGATATTGGAAACTGAAGCGTATTTTGAGGTCAAAGACAAATCATTCTATAAACAAGGCAGAGAATTGTTAGAGAAGTGTTGGAATGCATGTATCAACCTAGAAGGAGACTATGTTGATGAATAAAGTCAATTTTTGCCAAAAAGTTGTTGTTTAATGAGTTAGGCCTGGGACTTATTGAGTGATATGTTAGATCATTTTCTAATTGGTTTCAACATATCTTTATTCTAAATGTATCTCCATATTCATAAAAATTCCTTGAGGTGCTAAGAATAATGCAGGAAAAAATATGGCTAGAATTATTTCATGACAAAACAGAATCATATATAAGCAAACACTTGAAAAATGTTTAGTTTTGTTTTATTGGGCTTTTTTTCTTCTTTCAAAGGAAAAAAATAGATTTTTTTTTAAATTTTACTTGGTCATTTCAAACTGAATCTAGCAAAGTAGGAATAAGCTGTATTGATCAAATATCAATTTACACAAAGTGATTTTTATGACTATAAATCAAATACAATTAGTTAAATCTTTGGTGAGGCCTTGATTTCTGACATTAACATCTACCTCAAGTTTACAAAGAGAAATTGGTTTTGAAAGGCAGACACTGTGCACAAAGCAGTGTCCATTTTGACACTTACGTTGATCAGAAATGTCTCTCAGAATAGTTTATCTGCTTCACACCCTCAAGCTGGTTTTTACAAAACCAGCAAAATTTACAGTTTAATATAAACATATGGTCATAAAACTTGTAAATTTCTTATGTGCAAAAAGAACAGTCTCCAGTTTAGCTATTAATTTGCTTGAATGGAGTTTAAATTTAATAGTTATATTTATTTCTTGTATTCTTATCTAGAAAAGAAAGTTAAATTCATATACCTATTAAGTGTTTGAAGATTGGTCTATTCCTATAACCACTTAGGTAGTTTCTCAATTGAACTCATCTCTTGACAAGTATTTTTTAATTTTGCTTTTTGTTAACTTCTTTGTTTTAACTTTATATTTCTGTTCATTTCAATAAATAAATTTAGAAGAAAATTTTAAATGAAAAATAAAAGTGATTAACTGGTAAAACTTGTGATAAATTCAAGCAAAGAAAGTACAACAAAGGGATCTTTTATTCTGGCATGTCAAATGATTACAGTAGAAAGTCAAAATATAAATTCTATATGAAGATTTTATCAGCAAATCTGACCAAAATTTAATTAAGGGCTGCTTATGGAGCTAACAGACATCCTATCTTTGGAAAAGAGAAATAGTAAGAGGAAAGTAAATCCAAGAGAAAATACCTTGGTATGTGTTGATACTTGTTAATGTCTATGTGTTTTGCAGGTGCATTCTAGTGAAATGTTCTTTTGCACTGTTTATTATTCAATTTCACAGAAGAATGGAATAAATCAGAAAATGGCTTCCTATAGAGACAAGAAAAGCTTGACTGCAGAAAGTTACTGGCCTTGATAAACAGACATTATTTGCTGGAAGGCAAATAGGAAACTCTTCCTGTAAAATATCATCTAACAATCCATCTATGATAGATTTGAATGAACAGGTTAGTTTACTAGAAAAGACAATAGAATAACAATGAGTCAAAGAACAGAGATTCATATTTTTTTAGGTTCATTTTAATTGTTCTAAATTTGCATTATTTTGTTTAATTTGATAGTTTGATCTTTTGAAAATAAACTGTGTTGTTGCAGTTTGATAGATCAAGATAAAACGAACATATCTCAACTAACTATGCTCAACAGAAAAGAGACACTTATTTCTTAATCTTTAGTAATCATACTCAAAAGTTATTGGAAAGGATTTTAGATAGGACTCAAAAATAACACAAAGAAAGTTGCATTCAATTTAATACACATTTCTAAATGATTTACTTTGCTCAATTTAAGTCAAAGCAACAAGTGTAGGATCATACAGGATCAAACTGACTTCATTTGTAAGAATTTGTAGGACTAGCTAACTACTGCTCTACAATTTGACATTATTAATGGAATGAATTTAACACAATAAATAATTAAAAATTTTCTGTAAATGATAGTAGACTATTTTATCAGATCACTACTAGTCCAGAAAGTTTGGTTCTTATTGGATTCCTCAGTCTAAAACAGAGACATTGATATAACTAAAATCTAGTAAATATCTAATGAAATAAAACTAAAACAGAGGGTCAGGGAAATTCATGCTAGCAGTATGCCATGATTACATATATATATATATATATATTGAAAGGATCTTAATAAAATTATATAGACAAAATGTGTCTTTATTATTAAATCAAACATCCTTAAATGAAAGACTGCCGCCCAACTACACACATGTGTATATCCACTGTGCCATGTCTGGCAAGAAAACATTCCACAGTGGATAAAGGGTTTGCTTGAAAAGTGTTACTGAGTGAAATCATCTGCAGGTTTCAGGTTCAAACCCAACTACAGATAAGAATAACAAGGAATAGTTACTATAGCTTCACATTTTGTACCCAGTCATGGTTAACAGAATTTGAACAATTTACCCTCATGGACTAAATAAAGGGTTCAGTTTAAGGTTCTGTGAAGTGTTCCAAGTTTGACATGAAACATCTGAAGAAGGCTGAAGAACATATTAATCAAAATGTTGGGAGTATAACAATAAAGATGAAGTCAATAGTCCGAATATTCTAAGAGATAAAAAAATATAACACAAACACATACACATACATGCAAGCACACATGCACACACACGCCTAGAATTCCTTTACAACCAATTATTCCTGGGATTGGATCGGCTCCACATTGCAAAATCTTTAGCCAAAATGTAATTCCCTCTCTTAGATACTTTTAACGATTCCCGTATGAAGTTCTCCTGTGATTTGCTAAACAAAATAAATAATATAAACATGGAAAATAAATCTCTAGCCACTCTTAACATAAAACTATTATTCACCAACATTCCTGTCAACAAATGTATTAGACATTTAGAAATTCAACTAAATAAAACTATCATTACATTACCTTTACCTGTTTACAAAATAATAAAAATGTGCATATTAAGCATGAAACGTGGATTTTTTCAATACAATTGTATTTTTTTAAAAACCAAAATTTAGTCTACCCATAGGCTTGCCTTTTAGTAGGATCCTAACATGCCTTTTCCTTGAATTTCTTAAATTTTTACATTTATAATACTCAAAGATTCTATTTCCTCTATATAAATAACAAAAATAAACAAAAATAATCATAGATTTTACTTACAAACTAACGACACTTTACCTTTCTTGGTTATTTTACTAAGAAATAATAACTAATTACAATATAAAGTTCATCACAAATCCACAAATAAAAATGACTATATACATTCTTACTCATAGCACCAGAAGAAGTAGAATTATCATAAGTTTTTACTTTAGAGCTCTTAAGATTTGCACTCACAAATTTTAAAATGAAGAATTTAGCTATATAGAAAAATCCTTTGCACAACTTCAATATCCTAAATCCTTTATACAACATTCTGAAATAAAAGCTATAAAAATTCACAAACACAAATATTTTCCAAAACTTTCAAACAACTTTTCCACTAATAAATTATTATACTTTTTTTATACCATACATCTTAGTTGATGCTACGGGATGGGTCGTCAGTGATGTTTCCTTTGGATTTATGGGGGTTTTGGGTCTTTCAACATCAGACCCCCCCCCTCACCCAAATGACACAGATATACTAAACAAATATTGCATATCAAAAAGAAATGAATAGTTTACAAGACAAACCTCCATCACAACAACTACCAAGAGAGCATAACATCAGCTCTAAGAAATCTGGATTGAATGACAGAACAATACCCTAAAATTCACCACAACTTGTCTACCCTATGTCAAAGGCTTAGCCAAAAAGATTAAAAAGATATCTAGTCATATGATATCAGAACAATATTCAGGAATGGATTGACTCTTTAAAGATATCTCTTCTGAGTCAAGTCCCTAAGAGAATACATCATAACCAAGAATTGTGTGTATTCCATCCCATGCAGTTGTGGTAATGTATATAAAGGCGAGACATGCTACCCACAAAATGTAAGGCTAGAGGAACATTGAAAAGCAGTATATGAAGGTGAAATTGAAAAGTCAGGTATAGCTGACCCTACATGGAAAGAAAAGGGGAAACCATCTGCCCTAATAGATAGAGAAGAAATTAGAGAATACAGCATCTTTAAGAAGCAGTATATATGTTGGCCTATAGTGACTAGTTGAGTAGACCATATATAGACCATATACAATATGGGAACCAACAATGAAAAAAGCTAGATAAAAAAGAAAAAAAAAGCAATATGGCCTAAAGTAAAAAGTGTAAATAATAGTAATAAGTAGTATCTCATAGGTTGATAAAGATATTAGGTTTACAAGTCCCAAAAATTCATTCTCAATTGTCCAACAGGACTTCTAAGAGAAACCATCTGGAGGTTGCAGGTTCAATCCTGACCACAGGTAAATAACAAGGAATACTTACTATAGCTTATGTTTAACAGAATTAAAACAATCTACCCTATGGATTAAATAAAGGGTTCGGTTAGAAGTTCCCATAAGGCTCCCGAGTTTGATAAGAAACACCTGAAAAGGGCTGAAGGTTCCATTGGCTGAGACAAGAATATAACAAAGTTGAAGATAATAATCTGAAAACACTATATGTAAAAAAAATTTACTCAAATACAATTATTTACCCAATATTTTAACTACAAAATTATTGAAAAATTCTTGAAATCAAAACTGTCACTAACTCTTCAAAAACAAATAATTCAATATAAGAATAACAATACACACATTAAATCTTATGCAGGAGTTTACGCTATCCAATGTCTGGATTGTAATAAAAATATGTGGGTGAAACATTTTGTAATCTTTAGATTTACAAACACAAAAGTAACTTGGATAAAAGCAAACATAAATAATAGTATGGTCACAAATAATTTAGAAAATAATCAGAACTTTAATTTTAAAGGTTCCAAAAAGTTACTTATATACATAATAAAAAACAACAGAAAATAGTTGAATCTTGCATCATTTATGATAACAACACTATTAAACAAAGACCTGGGTTTTTCACCTAATCTCCTTATACAGTAAAATTAATGCTAAAAAGTTACAAAATCCCTTACTTAAAATAATTTGGCTTCATGAATGTGTGTGTGTGTATGTATATATATATATATATATATATATATATATATATATATATATATATATATATGAGAGAGAGATATCAAACCGACTGAGAGAGATAGAAAGAAGCAGTTATGGACAGAATTAGATAGACTGGTGTTATTTGAATTTTTTTTTAAATGTTACTTCTTTTTTTGTAAATTTCAAATACTAATTACATGCCACTGTTTCAAAATAAAATATCACTCACAGAAATAGTATGTTTTAAACTTTCCCATTTTTTTCATATCATTTAACAAATAAAGAAGATTAATTTAAATAAAATTCAGGTTTAATACCAAACAAAATGACGTGTTTCAACATTGGCAAATAATTCAACTATGAATAAAATCATCCTCTGAAGACCTTACATTTTTTTTTCTGTATTTGCACACTCTCTCTCCCTCTCACATACACACACAAAGGACTGATCACCACTAGATCTACACAAGTCAAAATAGCTAACATTCATTTGTATAATCACACACACAATAGCATATATCTATAAACATATTTCTCATATAAAGAGAAGCATATCTCAATATACATCTAAACTGACAAAGGGTGCTCCACATGAGCACTTATATACCAGTATGCATTCTTATATTCGTACTCTGGAAATCATAAAGCATATATACAAGTAAAACATAGGTATAACATAAACAAACATCTCTTATGTATATGCACTCAATATTCTGTGCCATTTATAAATAAAACTAAATTTAGTATTTATCTACTGGCACTTATAGTGTAATGAAGAACATACCTCTCACAAACCATTGCTAGTGAGTGCCTATTATAACTGTGTTAGACTAGATTGAATTTGGCAGAAGGGAATTAACCGGAAAGTTAAAACTTATTTTTTAGTTTTTGTTTTTTGTTTAACTAAGGTACATATATGAAAAAGTATATAAATCTGATAAAACATAATATAATCAACCTGTTTGGGTACATGTAAAGCTTTCGATATCAAAGTGTACTATTACCTATGAACAATAAGATATATATATGTACTATAAGACATTCACACAGATAAACTTAAAATGATATGAATAGATAAGTAGACACAATTAGGAAAAAATAAACTTATTCCTTCTATTACAAATACAAAAGAGAATTGTCAGTAGACTGATGGCAAGGGAGGGGGATTTCATTTTGCTTGAAAAAATAAGACAAATTTAGTGAACTTGACCAAGAAAGACGAGCAGCAACACAATGATGCTTTGATGGTGACATTGCTCAAAGTAAAATAGACAGCAGGTGGTCCATGTGAACCGGATATTAGAATGGATAAAAATAATGTCCATGTCATTTGAACATTAGACATGAAATTTACATAATCTATAATTCAATTTTAACAGAATGAACACCAAAGGGCAAAAAACATTGCTTATTTGATACAATTTAGTTTAAGTTAAAAATGAGACATTTATAGACTTGGATAGTTGGGCAGTTAGTCCAGGAATAGAAATTAAGTTAGGTACCAATAGTCGCAGAAAGTTTTCAATACCTAAAACACTTAACAATTTACAAAAGATCACTTAATTCACATTTAATCTGTATTTTCAAATGTTTATCTTATTTATCAAAAGACAAATGGACTTATTTTTAAAAGAAAAAATACTAAACGGTTTTGGGAATATCAAGAAATTGATTTGTTTCAAGAATGTCACTTTTGAAGACTGTATTAAATGATAACAAGATGTTAGTCTGATTCTTTACAAATTTTTCTGCATATGGGGGTGGAGGTGGGTTACAGACAAAAAATAAAGCTGAGTAATTATATGGAAAAGCCATCCCACACACAAAATATATATATATATATATAATTAACCCACAAATTGAATTTTATAGGTCTGTCTTGCAAGCCACTGATTTGGAATTAGTTCCTTGACATATTTTGTCTTTGGAACAAAATAAATTCAAAAATCTCATTCAAAATGCAAAGCTACCAAACAAATCATACAAAGACAAACGACCCTGAAAATGAAGAAGTTTTTTTTTAAACATTACTAAATGAGTATATATATATATATATATATATATATATATATATATATATATATAAAGAATGGTTCTTGTACCCAGTGCTTTATGCAAAGAATTCCCTAAATAGAATCTGGGTTATGCAAACTCATACCAGATTAAAAGAAACAAAACTTTTGCTTACATAAAAGGAAGAGAAAAAAATAGAGGATTTTTTTTTAAATAGGCATGGATTTATCAGTAAAACAAATGGAAATATTATTAAATGTGATAAAATAGCAAAAAACAAAATAGATTCATTTTGAATAACATAAAAAGTAGCCACCTTTTTAAAGCCTAGTTTTATCGAATGGCTGAAAGAATTCAACTATCTAACTCTTCATTCAGAAAAATGCATTTAATAATAATCATTTAAAAAAGAACAAAGATGACTTAAAAGCAGTTAATTGAATCATATATGCCAATTATATGAATAAACATGTTTTAGATGTGGCTTATAAAAAGAAAAGAAACAGTTTAAAAAAAAAAAAAAAAGTGAATGCAACATGCCTCAAATACGGACTTGAAAATTTTATTAATAATTCAAATATTCTAACTGAAGTGATATCAAAATCAACAAATCATATCCATTTTTCAACAAAAATTGATCTTAAAACTGGAAACTGTGACAATCCTTTCTCTTTTTTTTAAAGCTTCCAACACTGCTTGATAAAAGAATCTGAGACAAGATTTCTATTCAACACAGAATTGTGCGCACACACACACATACACACACAATCAATATACCTAATAATAAATTAAATCTCAGCTAGAATGCTTCAACCAGCAGATAACTATTACTATCATTATTATTAAGTATAAATTTTTAGAAGAGTTAATTAGTAATTTCATGTAAAAAAAAAAAACACTTGCTATTATTTCCTAGTATAATCTGTGAATTTGTTTTGCAGAAAACTATCATCCTATAATAAAATATAACACTAATAATTTAACTTTCTACAGATATTTATAAAAAGGTTAAAAAATATTTGACTTTTTGTTCAACATTTAGAAAAGAAAAAAAGTTTCAAGCAATTTGCCAAAAGGCAAATAAAGAAGGGAAAAACAAAATACAAAGCAAATGAAAAAAATCTTGTCTTGAATAAAAATATTTTGGAAGCTTTGGGCAAGTCTGTTTCCTTCTTTTTTAATTTTTAATTTTTATTTTTATTCTTACAAAATAAGGAAAATTCTCATGAGATATGTTGTCAATTAATTTCCAGTCAGTAAAGAATCTTTTATTAAAAGCAAATACTTTTAGAGAGAGACAGATAAATAGAGAGAATTCCAGTCAAGATTGCAGAGATTCTGAACAATATTCTTAATGAGATATCTCTTGTTTTCTCAATTGTGACATAAAGAGTAGGAGAAAAGAGACTCTAAAGAAAAAAGAAAAAAATAAGTAGATAGAAATGAGTATATTACAAATTGCCATTATAGATTATTTCTAAGTGTTTGCATATTGACACAAAGGTACAAATAGATACAAAGGTCTTAACCCATTAAGTTATTTGGTTTCAGAAAGGCTTCATTCAATAAATAAAGCATAATAGATAGATAAAAGCAAGATCACCTGATACAGCCAAGATACTCATGAAATAAGAGCCTTTGCATTACAACACTCTACTGAATAAGTTTACTTGGTTTCAATTCTAAGATAACAAAGTCAAGAGATAATAGATATTTCTAACATAAATAAAGAGAAGTAAGAGTTGTTTGATATCAGTTATGCAATCTAACATCAATTCCCCAAGAATTAAAAAAATGTGAATGTGTAGACACTTAAGATGTTTTTGAGGGGTCTGTTACCTTAAGAAAATCAGGAAATTCGATATATCTTCAAAGATCAAAGAAATTTGACATTTTTAATGTGAAATATATAAAGAATTTTTTTTTAAATTCACACATTAAACTATTTATATCTCAGCACTCAATGATTTTGTTTTGCTTTTTGTACATAGGTTGTTGAACCATCTTTGAATTTGGTTTTTAGATTGGCAGCTCTTAGATGGCAAAGCTGTATATGACAAAGTTAATCAGGGTGTTAAATTGGCAGTTCTTTTCCCAAGAAGACTCATCTTTGGGACAGGGACTATCTCGATCCCAAAATATCACACACATTTTTTAAAGAGATATGTAAAAGAACTTCTATTTGTAATCTCTTGCATGCAATCACAAAGAAATGTAAAGTATAACTACAGTGTCTACCATTAATGGTGGCAGGCTATGAAGTGTTGAGAAT
Source organism: Sepioteuthis lessoniana (assembly GCA_963585895.1). Taxonomy (NCBI): domain Eukaryota; kingdom Metazoa; phylum Mollusca; class Cephalopoda; order Myopsida; family Loliginidae; genus Sepioteuthis; species Sepioteuthis lessoniana. Next base: position 44,393 of record CAUZXS010001509.1, read on the forward strand.
AAATTGTAATATAACATTGATTTATGTATTTCATATTTCAGAAATTTATGACATTTTTAGGCTATAAGTACTAAATATATGAAATTGTTTTTGATAAAGAAAATTAATGATGATAAACCATTTCACTTTGACTATTACTGAGAGCCCTTGGAATGTTTTGTTATTTTTGCAATATATTATTTATAGAAAACTAATCAAAACGTTTCTTATTTCTTTAACTGGAATAAACTTAGGAGCAACTTAAAATAATGAAAATCAAAATGACTGCACAGTTAGCCAAGAGGATGGGAGTTTCATGCAGCCAAAGAGATACACTTTTCCAATCATAAACAATGAGATTTTATATACATATATATATATATATATATATATATATATATATATATATATATATATAGAGAGAGAGAGAGAGAGAGAGAGAGAGATATTTAATAACAAGAAGTTAGATATATTTTCCTTTGTTTTTTTTTTCCCTTTAGGAGGATTAGAAAAAAAAACCAAAGAAACCAATAAATTACTTACAAACCTATTGACAGCTTTCAGATTTCTATGAGTAGATGCTAATTAAGGAAATTGCACAAATAATTACTTTTTGAAATTGTTCATGAGGTTAGTTTCTTTTGAACTAAAGATAACTAACAAAATATTAAGGTATTATTGCTTTCTTTTGCACTAAGTTAATTGTATGTATATACAAATTGGATTAATAAGTCTATAACTTGGCAAATATTTAGTAGTTGAACTAACACATAAGTAACCATTTCAAAAATAAAGCCGCATCAAGAAGTAGTTTTGAATCTAACTTAATTTATAAATTAGCAGATAGATGGCATGAAAATTATATTTTTCAAAGAGCTGCATTGTGAAGTAATATTACTATACTTCTAACTGGTTGGGAGATCGATTATACAAGCCATAAGCTAAAATAACTCAGATGTTGATCTCACACACACTAAAGTGTTCAAACATTCTCACCATCTGTTTCATATTCTCAAATCCAACTGTAACATCACAAAGCTGTTTTGCTTCCAGACAAGATTCAAAAATCATTAATTGTCATTCCTGTCCAGATGAGACTAATAATCTATATTATATTTCAATTCCCACATTTATTACTATTTTGTTGTACTAGGAAATGGGTATAATTGACAAAAGGATCGGGAATATGATTTATCTGGTTAAAGGACCGAAATTTGTGCATAAAAAGCACTGAAACCAGATTAAAAAACAACACTCGAATGTTCAAGAGAACAACCGTCCTGAGGAAGAACCCATGGATATCATGTTCGACATATTCGATACGCCAGTACCTCAGACAGCTCCAAAAATAAGGAGACAGTCAAAAAGAAAATGGATAACAATGGAAATAATGGAAGTTAAACCAAAAAGAAAAAAACAATGATTCACATAGCGTAAGTAAATCTAAAAAGAGGGAGCTGTGGTATCATCCCTATTTTGATGCACAATGCACTCTTCCAATAAAGATATAACAGTTGACTATAATCCACTTGGTGAGTTGGTAGCAAATAGCTACACTGGCGATATTGTATTACTTGTTTCTGTAATACATAACTCTTCTAAGTATGTGTTTATCATTTATTTTAAGCCCTTTCCCAAGGACATAACAATTACTTAATGTTTTAATTTGATTAGGCTGTCCTTTTTTGTGGATTTTCAAATGTCATTTCATAAATTCATAGGGAAAGCAGATGAGACACAAGCAATTTTTGTACCCACTCTCAGGAGATAGGCTTGGTTAAATATTCAGAATTTTCATCCTTCATTTAACATGTGCCAAGTGATCAGAAAATCAATCAGCTTAGTTTCAGAAAGCCTTTCCTCCAGGTAGCACCTACCCCCTTACCTCAAAGAGGTTGATTGCCTGGCACCTGAGACACCATTGAAAGATAATGCTAACAGAACTGAGCTCAGCAATTTAAACTGATTTTGTCACATCCCAATACTATGGTGGATAAATCAAATAATCCAGATTTTCACCCTTAAGATATGGAAACATTCATGGTAAATTAACACTGGTTCATGGATCTCCACCTTCCAATATGCTAAATTATCAGAGTTATTTGAAATAATAAAATTCTGCAAAATCAAAGAAAGCCAGTTTCCTTGCCTCAAAGAATCCCAGGCTTGTACCACCCCCCATCACACCATTAAGAGCGAGTAGTTAGTTAGTGAATGAAGGGCAGGTCAGTTTGTGAATGTTTGGGGGGAGGATATGATAAACCAGTAGTTATAATTTGTTAAAAAAGGAGGAAAATAAAAGGAAGTAGAGAACAATACTTCTCAATTATTCCTGTTCTTCTTTGCACTTCAGTTGTTTCTGTACAATTTATACTCCTGTTAGGAAGAATAAGGAATGTGGTTGGATGGAAGTTTTATACAATGACTAGAACAGGTTAAAGTATAGGAAGTGAAGAATTAGGGCCCTGAATTATGGGGTAGATTTTGAGAAAAAGATTGGAGGTTCAGCATAATTGGATATATTTCAGTTTAAATCTCAGAAACTGTCAGGCAAAATCTCATTATCCAAAAGAAAAGAAAAATGGCAAAACAGGTTTTGTTGAATGGTAATCTGCTGCATTTACTGTCATTTGTCAAAATAGAAATCAGGATTTGATAACAAGTGTTCTTTTATTTTAGTCAGTGATTAACTAATACACCAAAAAAAAAAAAAAATAAAACAAAATAATAAACTCAAATCTTCTGTAAGGTTTGGTTGGAGTTCAAAAGAATTAAGGTAAGAAAATAAGAGAAAGTCTACATTGAACATAAAATGAATGCACAAATAGGCAGCAAATTAATATATGACATCACACATAAATTATAAATTATCTATATACTGCTACAATTACAATCGCATTACATATGTATGGATGTACAACTCAGCAAAAACTGCAAATCACAGCAAGATTTTTATTAACACAAAAGACTTAAAATGTTCTAATTTAGAGAAAAAAAAACAATGTCCAGTTCAATTTGCATTGAACTTTTTTTTTTAATCAACCAAATTCTAAATATAACAGTAATAACTATAAAATGTTATTTATAATCCTTTATGGACTGCTATTAAAATGGGGACCTAATGGTTTTATGAGTCATCTAGTTATATACTAAAAGTTTTTTTAAAGAAATCTTAGACTTTCTATTTTTGTTTTTAAATTAATTTTTGTGTTTTGTTTTTTTAGCCCAACTAGTGAGAGGAAATAAATCAATAAAAACAGCAACATAAATTAATCGAACAAATTGCCCCAAATTTATAAATTTGCTTTAATCATCAAGTTTTTATATTTCCCTTCTATATGTTTATGTGCGCGCACACACAAGATAATTCAATATGAATCAATAGAAATGAGTACCAAACGAAAATAACAGTTTTCAAATCAGGAAAATTATAACAGCTGGGGACATGACCCATCTATTAGCCCAAGAGAAAGAAAATTGGAAAATATATTTTGTTCCCACAAACATACTACTTGATACCAATGTATATATACAAAAGAATCAATAGATTTGGCACAGACATCAAATCAATATTCCACATTATTGATTCTACTTCACTTACAAATGGTGACACATCAATCTCTTCTTTGAAATTCAACAGTAATAAATATTAAGTACAACCAAATATTCTAAAAGTAAAAATGATAATCCTAATGATGTTAACATAATTCTCATTTTTGTCTATTTAACTTATTTAAACTGTTCTATTTCCCTTTTGGGACATTATAATTTACATTCAACTTCAGACAGACTCAGAGAATTTCATTGCAATTGACTGCCTTAACATTTTCATCTCCATTAATTCAATTAGACTTTCATAAAAAAAAAAACATAATTGAATTACTTTTTTTAATAATTTGGAAAATTTTTCTGAAGTCAAAATATTAAAAAAATAAATGAATAAGATTCAAGATAAAAATTCACATATTTCTAATCCTCTCTTTATAAGGTCATTGCTACTTGACTTATTCCAAAGTTGACTTTTTTTTTTTTGGTGGGGGCATCCTCTCCATAAAATCTGAATTATGTAAAATAACATAGCAGAAATTTTAGACAGATACCAAAAATATGCTAAGTGAAGTAAGATTTATGACAGTATATTAAAGTATCATCCTATAAACTCTTTTGTCCCTGGGTGAACATTTAGGTCCAATAATATATATGCATGTAGATGTGAGCACATCTATATAAGTTTATATATGTTTATGGATATGCATGTGGGTGCAAGCCGTGTATGGTATAACTACCACAGAAGCAAAATTACCTGAATCTTGCTTGCAAATTTCCAAACTAAGAAAATTTTCACATGGCTGTCATCTACATGGTGATCCAAGGTTAAGAAAGAAGATCAATGGAAGCAATAAAACAAAGTGAAATTTAAAATAATTTAAATATTGTTAATTAAGAGACAATTCAAAATAAGCACCAACATTCACATTGGACCTGAGAAAATTAATCAAAATAATATATTTCAAACGATATAAAAGGAAAGACTAGTCAAAATTTAAAAATTAAACTAAATTTGAAGTAAAGGTAAATTATAATCTCAGAAAATTAGTAGAGAGTGAAAGAATGCTGGTGCAAATATTATTTACTCAATAAAAAAGTAACTCCCTCTCGTGGAAGGATTATATGACAGTATATCGCTTCCCCCCCTTTTTATTTATGAGAAAACATCAAGCTCATTATTGTAATAACACTATTGCCAACACTAACCAAATCAACATCATTTCTAAATAAACATTCCTATAATTCAATATATTCTCACAAGATTGAGGAAAAAACACTACCAGTGTATTATCTTTTTAGATTTCAAGTTAATGATTAATTAAGCCTTTTAGGTTGATTTAGAAATTAATAAATCCATCAATTTTTTTCTTTTCTAATAGTGTATATATCTAATCATTTTATATCAATTGTTCCATTTCTCAATAAGTGAGAGATATTTCATATAAAAGTAAGTTTACCTTTAAAAAATTAATGCACAAATACAAAGCATGAATCAGAAGAGGCCACAAAATATATAATAAAAAGCTTAAAAGAACATTGTAATCAAATCAAAATATCAAATATTTTTAAAAGTCTTATTTTTGTAGCTTTTTGATCACATATACTCAGGTCATTTTCAAACTGAAGATTACACCTGAAGAAGGCCAGAGCATACAATGGTTGATAAAAGATATCAGTTTTAATAACTTAGTACATAATTCATCTGATCAAATTCAGGAGGAAAATAGGCTTTTTTTACCTATGACCATCAAGTAAGCAGCATGGATCAAAAGCTAAAATAAAAGATAAATTAGTCTAAAATCTATTGATAAATAAAAATTAATAATTTCAAAAAAATGTCTCATTCAATGAAACTGAAAAGCAAAAATTATTTTCTACAATTTAGTTTTAATTCTTTTACAATTATATGGACAGATATTTTGTATGAGAAAAAATATCATTAATAATGATTAGCTTCATCTGAGGATTTTTGGCAACTTAAGGCTATTAAATGTCAACCCATCCAAAAAGGTTTTATTTAGATAAAAATTAATCTGAAGATTAAGTAACATTTTGATTGCACCAATGACTTAATAACCAAATCTTTAAAAAGGCAGGTAGGGTATTCTTCAGAAGGTAAACTAGTTGTTAAAGATTAAATGGACCCTTGTGGTTAAAATTACAAGCAAAAAATTTTTGAAAAGAAAACTAAAATCAGAATCATAGATTTTGTTAGGTTTTTTTTTTTTTTAATGAAAGTATTAACTATGTATTGTTGAAATCGGTAAAAACATATTTATTAGTCAAAAAAAGATGTCATTTGGTAAAAAAGCATGACAAAAACTCATACATAAAAGGTTTTTAGATAGATAGATAGATAGATAGATGTCCTTCATTTAAGCATGTTTGATTAAATAATAAAGACACATTTTGTCTACATAATTTTATTAGGATCCTTTCAAGTTTCAAGACGAGAGTTTTAGTTTTAGGTTGAAGTTGGTAGATGAATCTACCGAAATTTACTGAAGGGCCTATGAAAAGTCTGAAAGTGCTTGGGACAATTTCGGTAAATTCATCAACTAACTCCAACCTAAAACCAAAACACTAGTCAGAAAAATTGAAAGGATCCTAATAAAATTATATAGACAAAATGTGCCTTTATTATTTAATCAAACATGCATGCATATATATATATATATATCACAACCATTGAGCCAAGTTTGATTTTAAAATTGTACAATAACAATGATAGCTCTCTTGCGTAATAGACTCAACTGGTTATGGAAGGTAAAAATAAAGAAATATAAAAAATAATTTCTTTGACAGATTAAAGTATATAATTTTGTAAATGTTTTCCATGAATAAACATCTACACATGAAAACAATGAAAATGAAATGAAACAATTAATGTATCTATTTCTATTAACTAGTTTTTTTTTTTAAATAGTTAATAGAAATAGATACATTAATTAAAGTGATAGAAATTCAGTAATTACCCAACACAAACCCATTAAGAAAGAGAAAAGAATTACAACTCAGCAATAAAATGTTCAATTCTTTTGTTATGCATCTGTACAGGTCTCTAACTGCAAAAGAATTTCAAAATTTATAGCTGAAAAATATTGCCTTTTTTTACAGTGTATTTTTAGTACAATGCCAAGTTCACTTGTCAGTTATTGGATTAAGTCAATGGAAATCAATTTGATTTCTTTGTTTCTTCCTTTGGAGTTGTGACATTGTGCTTGAAGAAGAGTCTAGAACTTGATTATTATGAGATAAGATCAAATTAGATGCACCAAATACTCTTACCAAATGAAGCTGACATCATTTTGAACTCTTTCTATTCATGGGACACTTGACTCAAATAGAAATCAAGTTGATTATAGATATCAAATGGTACTTCATGACTTGTGTATCATTCTGGTAGTTTTGTAGCTCACATACAGACCAAAGCAATTTGATTTTCATTTACACTAATATCATTATTACAAGAGTTTTATGAAGAGTTTACAAATACAAACCAACAGTATTAGATTTGGTGCCAAAAGGTTTTACGTTCCATTTCCTGGATTTCGAATTAGAACATTGACAATAAGTTTATTAAATAAACAAAATTTTAAAAATAAAAGTAATATTCATGTTTATATACACATATAATCAATTTGTTTTGAGTGAAAGCTTAATTATAGCTAAAGTAATAAAGTCATTTGTTGTGCTTGCTAAAGAGAAACAAAAACTACTTCCAAATCAAATAAAGCAGCTTTCAATCCATACAGGAATGCAGGTAACATTTCTCATGATTTTCTTTTCAATTTCAAAACATTTTTACAATAACAAACTAAAAATCCAGATATTAATAAAATCCTCATTGGGTGTTTTAACCCAGGAGAAATGACATATTATGGCAAGATTTTTTTTATTACAGCACTACGCTTAAAATACAATAATTTAGAGAATTAAACAATTTTTAATTCAATTTGCAACTAAATGATGATTATGTAGAAATAATGTTTGCATTGAATCATTTTTCACTCATTCAAATTCTCAATATAATGGAGATAACTATAAAATACTAATTAGAATACTTCACTCTAACATAAATAGAAGCATCAGTATCATCATGGACAGCTGTTCCAGTAGGAATCAAACAGGTTCACAGGTCGTCTAGTTCCTTATAAATTTATATTTTACTTAACATTCATCAATTCTTCTGTACTAATTACTTTCCCCTTTAAAATGTGGCTAATTTAAGAAATCAAACAGAACAGAACATTGATGATTAAGAAATGATTATTTCCTAAGCTCAGCTGAATCAGACATAAAGACACTGTAATGATGACAATCAAGGAGGATTGAAGTCAATACTTAAAAAAATTGGTTTGCAAACAAGCTTTGTATGGTAGGTATAAAAAGTGATTAAACAATACATTTATTCAGAATGTTACCAAAATTATAACAAAAAGAAAGACACTATTCCAAAATGACTAACAGGCATCAATAATTGACTTCTTCAACAATAATATCTGCTTTGAGGATTTTTTTTGCAAATCAAATACATTTTTTTAAAATAGCCTTAATGCTTATATACTTTGCATCTGATGTAACAAAAAAAAAAAATCGATTAAAAAAAAACATTCTATCATTCCATTAAGAGAAATGTTGTTGTTCCCATAAATTAAACCCAGTTTTCTGCTTTTTTTTTTTTAAAGGGAGCTTATATCAGACATTATTCTGATATAATCTCCCTTAAGGTTTCAAAGAGTTCAAACTGAAGAAAATGCAATGACAAGATAATCAAATTCAATAGTTAATTTCCATTTGCCTATCACTTATATCAAAAACAATTGCTACACATGTATATATTTTGTATCAGATCCTCGGAATTTTTAAGTATAAAACTTTTATTACTTAGACATAACCTATACAAGTGCCTATATACAAAAGTATAAAAGCTAACCACTAACAGAATTTTCTAAAAGGTCAGCTCTTCAAACACAGAGTAAACTCAATGTTACTTAATTTTAGTGACCAAACCTTCAAGAATAAAAGTATTTTCCCAACCTTTTTTAAATGAATAAATAAAAATTAGTATATAATACATTTCTCAACAAGAAAATTATCTTGACAAGCTGAGAAAGTGAGAGTGAGACATTTTAAGACATCAAAAATTGAAATATACTTTGAGGTTAGGTGTATGATGAATGTTCTACAATATATGTTTTATTTAACATTGTCCTGTCATTTATATGTAAAGCTGAGGGAAAAAATCATAAAAAATGGGAAATAATGATACCATTAAAATAAAGTTAACATTTTCTTATTTTATTAAGTAATTCGTAATCTTTTCATTTTTTTCACTAAAAATCTGGAAGCTATACATTGAAGCAACTAATATGACTAAGCTGTGAAGAATGATTTACAGTGCCCAATATGAAATATTTTGCATATGATAGTTATTTTTTGCACTGTATTAGATGGATTATTTTTAAGTAATATCTTGATTTGATTGCTATTAACCTCAATAGATCAACCAGACATTGGCATATCATTCAATATAAAATTTCTATCTATAACATGCTTGACCATTCAAAGTATCTTCAGCTACAAAGATCTTCCACACCTCCTGAGTTGTATTAACTTAATTTCTATCATTTTATTATGATAGAATGAACAAACATTTTTCAGTTCTGATATTTTTATGCATATTGGTATGACAATACAAAAACACTTTTTAAAAATTGCTTTTTTTTTTTTAAACTCTCATAATACCATTTAATAACAATAGAAAATTTGACAACCACCGTGTGTGTGTGTGTGTGTGTGTGTGTGTGTGTGTGTGTGTGTGTGTGTGTGTGTGTGTGTGTGTGTGTGATTATTCATATAGATACTTGGTCAAATTTGTTGTGTTATAATTGTTGTTACCCGAGTCAAGTTGTGTTAAATCATATCAAATATAAAGTATCTAAGATCGTCTCGTTGTAACTCAACTATCAGTTAATCTTTTCTAAAGCACTAATCAAAGCTCAAATTTAAGTCTGCTACATATGCTCAGTGTATATAAATACAGTTCACAGTCACTGGGCTACACCTAAAATCCAATGACAAACAGTCATGCTTGAAGACTGAACGACCAATTCAAGAAAGAATAGTCATTTTCGACATTATTTTAAACTGACACTTTGGATTACATTCTTTCTGCCTCCATAAACAGACCAAAAGCCAACAGGGAATTTTTTCTTTTTAATTATCTTTTCCTTCATTACAGCATCATAAAGTGAGGCTGTCATTCAAAATTTACAAGCAATGAAAATAAACACCCACATCTAAGGCTTCACTGGCATCATCAATATTATTCATTAGTGGGGTGTCTCCAATGACTTGCTTAACTATATTTACTATTCATGAAGAGATCTAGTAAATCTTAGATACTTATTGATTCTTTCCATCACACCTGAAAATATAACAACGACAACTGCTAACCAAAGTTAATGCCTTATTTTGGTTTATTAAATCACTTAGCTGTGGCTCTCTACCAAGTGAAAGATTAATTTTTTAAAGAACACCATTTCTAAAATCTCGTGTGTAAATATCCTGACAAAGAAGATAAAACTGACACTCAAATTTAATTCTTTACACACTAACTTATATAACTCTTATATGTTGCCAAGAGTTATTAGAACAATATGTTGGATTTCAGTGCAGTGCAGTACAGTACACATAAATAAATCCAGTTCATAGAAATTAATAATAGTTGAATAAATTGTTCTAAAAGATTTTTTTCTTTTTATCTGGTGATTAAAATGGGCATCTTCAATGTTCAATATACTGTTGTTTTTACTATTAAAGCATATCTAAGAACTTTTACAAACCTTTATTGTCTTGTTATGATTTCAATATTTGCATTATCAAGTATTTTACTCCAGTCTGTGTATATAATCAGATAAATAGTATCTGCAATTGTTGAAAGTCAGAACAATAAGACAGCCATAAAACTAATATTCAGCTATTCTATACAATAGCAAAGTTTTTGTTTTTGATTTCAATTTGAATTGTATCTTTTTATACAAAGGTGTGCAGTTAGTGGTGAAGAGAATGGAATTGCTGAACCAAGTTCAAACTCTCGTTGGAACAATTCAATCATAGAAAAGGCATGAATATACTCGACTTTTCAATTATGTATAAATAACAAGTCAGCTTTATTAAAGTCAATATCATCTTGGCTATTCAATAATAGATGAGGTCAAAGACAATTCCTTGCTGCTCATACCATATTATTCAATAGAACTAGTCCTATGTTACTTAGAGAAGAGATGAGCACCACCAAGTAACTCCATCACCCTAAGAGATATTATAAAAGTGATACTCAGCAAGATACCAACATCAAAATAATAGGATATGGGATACATTTATCTATCCTTTTTATATCATTTTTATTTCAAACGTTTTTTTTTTAAAAATCATTAAGGCTTGTCATTAGAATCTTAACTTACGAGTATCATTAAATAAGTTTCCAGACTTTTTTCGTATGGGCACTTTTATTGATAGTACACACATGAAACTTTAGTCCCCTTCGAAGTCATCTCCTTCAGCTGCAATGCACTTGTACTGTTCCAACAACTTCTGGAAGGCTCCATGAAGTCCTCTTGTGTGAGTGTGTAAATGAACTTCGTCACAGCCTCTGTCATCACCTCAATTGTCTCATAACGACAGCCTCTGAGCTTAGGGAATAACCAAAAGGCACAGGGAGCAAGGTCATTCTTCTAAAGTGTCCTCACATCCAGATTGCATTTTGGAAATTCACCAGCTGTGAAAATCAGGCTTTAGTAGGGTGTATTCCAATTGCTGCTGTAGGTGTTCATTTGAAGCTGAAATCATAAAAATTGGTCAGTCATCTCATAAGATGTATAGCAATAACATACTGAATTTTCAAGAGTCTATGACAATGTTAAATGCCTGTACAAAAAAGTCTGGAAATTTATTGAATGCACTATATATTTCACATAAATTATTTGCATTTATACAGCTACTTTTTTTTTCATTGCCTTTACATAATTTGCAGGCACTTGCAATAGCAATAATGAACTATTTTACATCTTTTTTTTTTTTAAACTCTTCATATAAGTGTCATTTTGGTTTCAGATGTATACTATTTTAAGCAAGTATGTGACAATAGAATATTTTTATTGTTTTAGCTTGAAGTTAAAACTTCAACCTCTTTCAATCAGGTGACTTATAATTAACTAAACATGCATGCTTTCATATAATGCCCTTCTTGAAAGTTCACATCTATGTAGTAGCTACTGATAACAAGTAGATATTTCTGATTTTACAAGTATAAGAACCAGTACTATCTGATAATAGGTTGTTCTGCCCTGATTTCAAATAAAAGATGTTACTTCTATATGTGTTTAAGTCTGGTCATTAACATATTCCAATTCAAAGAAACTCATTATATACACTAATTTTGACAATTTTATGTAAGACAGATTTTTCAAGGCTTTCAGTTTGGGTTCAAGATAAGTTTTCCTTCTGATTGGGTGATTTGTTTTATAACATGTCAACCCTTGTTAACTTATTTTATGCTGAAGTCAATTTAATAGTTATGATCTCCAAATATATACAGAACATAAATCTATGTTTGCAATCATTTTAAATGAGTAAACACTTCATCTCAAACAGATCTATTTGACTGATAGATGGGACCCTGATACATACTACCAATTCAATGGAGAGTGGACCTGAGAGTAATAGCAATGACTCCACATTCCTCAAAGCTCAAGAACTGGAGCCTCATTACTAGACTAAGTTTAGTGTTATACCCAGGGCATCCTTTTGAGGGGTTCTGTGTTAAGTTTTAGATTATATCTTAAGGGTTTTCAGAGTTCAAGCTTTACCCAAAGAGACTAGAAGCACCTAGAAAAGTGAATGATTTGGCAATTAAAGCTATCCTATGTTCACTTATGTATCTTTCTCACATTTTCACAAGATATGTATATTTTTACAAGTAATGATGATAAAATCTGTTCATATCTCTGCAGAGGGGTAAGACACCTCCAATGAGTGTCTTAGATGTGACATGAAACCATTTGATGGTAAGGCTCTAGTAATACTGAAACTTTATGAAATGTGGAGTACCTCTATATTGTCATTGCTCTCAAGTCCACTTTGGCTTGAAGTGATAGCACTGGATAGGGTCTTATCTATGGGTCAAATAAAACTGTTTGACATTTAAACTGTGTGCAAATAACTGTCTTATGCTGAATTGAATTGTCAGAAAAAGAACTCTTTGACCATTAAACTGTGTGTAAACAAATGACTGATATTTAATTGAATTATTAGTTTACACAGTGATGCTTGAAACCATTTAACTGTGTACAAATAAAATCATTCATGTTAGAAAGCAATATTTAAAAACATTTAAGCGAGTGCAAACAAATGATTAATACTAAATAGAACTATTTGTGTTAGAATATTTGGAACCATTTAACTGTGAGCAAACAATTTAGATCTGACTCCTTTTTGAAAATAAGTCTACCAACAAACTATTGACTTACAAATTGTATGTATAACCATCTAAATGTATACAAACAAATGATCTTTGGCTCATTTAAAAATGTTTACAACAAACTAACTGGCTCATTGGCCTAGTGGGTAGAGTCTTCATCAATGGTCCGGAAGACCGGTGTTCAATCCCAGGTTGAGTCACATCAAAGGCTTTAAAAAAAAAAAATAGTACTTAATACCTCCTTGCTTAACACTCAGCATTATAAGGTATGTATCAAAGGTAAAGTGGGGCAATCCAAGGAAAGGGGTCACACCCTCCCCTACACTTTGGTGTAGTATCTATTGAAAAGGGAGCCTTCGGGTCACCCTTGACTACAGTCGCCAACTTTACTTATGTATTTACAAATCATATGTATAAAGAGGATTTAGCATTAAATAACCTACAATGGTTGATATGCCATAAAGCCCAATGAAACCTAATATTCAGATCTAAAGCAAGAAATAAGCTTAACAAAAGAGCCAGGAAAACAACTACTGAGGAATAAGTTTCATGTCGAACATTTATATGAAGAAGTGATGAAAGTTGCCAAATTGTTCCAACACTACTGAATATTACAAAATTAGATGATATTAAAGCTAGCAGCTAATCCTCAATTAAAAGTGATGAACCACAAACTTTATTGATCATTATCAATTATTATAGATCATTCCCTATATTCAAAGTATCAATGACATAGTTCACATAAAATTATCAGCACATCCTGAAACTCATATGGATCTTGACTCTGAAGATTCCTGGAAAGTAATTTAATAAAAAATAAATTAAAATTTTCAGAGACATAAATCCAAAGCTAGCATTAAAGCTCTTGTAACAGCTTTTAATTAAAGGTTTTACTATAAAAGAAAAAGTAGAAGTTGTTTTTATAATTAGAAAAAATACTGATCTCTGAGAGAGAAAAAAAATCCATAAAATGGTTAATTTCAAGTAATCTAAACAACATGAATACAATTATTTCATTAGGTGAGAGAAAAATAACACTTTAAAGTCTGAAAATAAAACAAACTGATTCATCCAACTTTTACTTCTACCTAATTTCTAACCCTCTTATATTTTTATAACAAAAAGATCTATCTGAATGCCAAAGATGGAATAAATGCACTCAAATATCTATGCACGCACGCACGCACGCACGCACGCACACACACACACACACACACACAGACACACACAGTGAAATATACAAAGGTAGCAAAATAGTGTGATTGATCAGAACTCCCAGTAAGTAAAAAAAAATCAGTCATCACTTATCAAAGAGTGAAAAAAAGTTTTGTAGTTTTAAAAAGCAACGAGTCAGAACAGACATGACCAAGAAAGCTATTAACAATGCTTAATAGCTTGACTATGAAAATAATGAAGGAACAGACAAGGAGTGGGTGGAGGATACTTAATGAGAAAAAAATAATGAATAAACATCAGCAGAGTTTAATGTCAGCATTTTGTACTTGTTACTCTTCATCAAGAAAAGACATTTTCAAAGCAGTAGAAATTGTTTTGTTGTGGTTTTTTCTTTTTCGGTAATTGATGTGGTACTTTAAAAAAGAATTACAAAACTTTCATGGCCTCACAGTGTGAAATATCTGGTAACATTTGAGATCAAAAGTAGCCATTTACACAAGTTCTTGGATAGTGGAGACTCTAATATTCTTCTTGAATACTAATTCAACCATAAAAACGACCACAATTAATGAAAAGATTTGCAAATATTTTCACTCAAAGGATCATCAAACTTTGAATAAATCTAGGAATAAGTGTAGTGGTCTATCTCGTGTTGTTGCTTGAGTTTTAAATTTGATATACTTTTGGACAAATTCTTTATATGAGTAAAGGAAATCTTTGGCTAAAGCAGCTATTTACACATTCACAGTAGAAATATAAAAAAACCTAGGTGTTGAGATTTAGTATCAAAGCAAAACAAAGTTACTTGCAATATTTGTAATATTTATATGAATAAACATAGACAGAATACAACAATGTTTCAAGTACATGGCTAATGTACAGAAGTCATTAGTTAGAATTAACTATATTTTCATATAGATGGTCTGTCTTGAATGCATCCAAACATTCTGAATATCTCAAGTACTTGTGGTGGGGCCTTGCTGTAACTAAGCAACCAATCAGAAGGGACTTTACAGAACATGTGTGAAAAGACATTTTTCTGTGGGGTTACTCAGGTGACATTGAAACATCACTGGCCAAACAAATACTTAATATGTTGTGCAAGGTATTTTTTGAGAAAACACTATATTAACCAGGATTGTCAAATGTCCTACAGCACAGATTTGGCTCATAGCAACTTCTGACTTTTACCAAAGATAAAACACTGAATGAGATAAGGAGAAAGTAAGAAGGCAGCTAATACTGATCCCAAAAGAGGGCTTTGATGTTTGTTTTGAGAAGTGTAAGGTATGTAGTGATAGGTGTGCAAGTTCCTGAGGGAAGTACTTAAAAAGACCCTAATGAGTCATTGCTTTAAATAGGTCAATTTTTATTAATACTACAATACCAAATACTTTTTGAACAGACCTTTTGTATAACATATATAGTATATACACGTTATACATAGTGTGTGTGTGTGTGTGTGTGTGTGTGTGTGTGTGTGTGTGTGTGTGTGTGTGTGTGTGTGTGAAAAGGAGTATTGAAAATTGTCAGCCTGACCAAAAAAAGAATAACCTACAGCCATAAAATGTATGCACTATTTCATATAATCATCTCCTTGTATGTATTTATCCAACCTCTCTGCTACATACATGTGACACAAGGTCAACTCTTAAATAAAGCTACTTTGAATTTAGAGATTTCCTTCTCCTAGAATAGTTGCTTAGCCAAAGCTGCAGAACCCAGTTTGCTCTATTATCTACTCATAGCTGGCAAGAAAGCAGATGGATTCTTACTTTTTCCAAGGGGATTAGTGCAAAGTGAAACACAAACGGCCATGTCTAGGATTTAAAATAGAGTCACAGACTCCGTTGCCTACAATGATCAACATAACAATATTCATCCTACTGCATCATTTCTCAAGTTTCTTTATCTCTTAAAAAAATGAATAAATAAATGATAGGTTGTTCTCTTCTT
The DNA here is from genome assembly GCA_963585895.1 of Sepioteuthis lessoniana. Taxonomy (NCBI): domain Eukaryota; kingdom Metazoa; phylum Mollusca; class Cephalopoda; order Myopsida; family Loliginidae; genus Sepioteuthis; species Sepioteuthis lessoniana. The sequence goes on from CAUZXS010001509.1 coordinate 60,537, forward strand.
GGTTGGGCCAAGAACTTCTCAACACTGTATGTGAGTGTATGCATGCAGACAGAGACTTAACAGAAAGCTATACTTGTTTATCACAGTGAATAAAGTTTATTACTATGGTAGCAAACACAGGATAATAAGCTCTTTTTTCTTCTTCCCTATGTAGAGCAAATTTATGTTGGCAGTAGAACTGTAATATTACAAGCCCCCAAAAACTGCTCTGCTTCTTAAAAAATAGTTATATCCAAAAATGTAAACTGTATTGCTGATTTTTTTGCATCTAATAAGTTAATTAACCTTAAATCAGTTGCAAACCAAAGCAAGACTTAAATCTAAAACCGCTTGGTGAATGATAAAAATCATTTAATGTAAAACATGATTAACAGTAATAAAATGTCACAAAGAACAACATTAAATGTTGTATATCATGATCAAAGTATGGCTACAAGTATCTCTTTGTTGTACTCAACTTTCAAAATATTAATGTTGCTTAGCTGAGAAAATTACAGTGTTATTTTTAAAAGACAGAAAAAATTGATTCTGCCACTTTAAGATTAAGTGCACGAAAGATATTTGGAACATCTAAAATTGATGGATTGAAAAATATTTAAGCTGTTCAAAGTCAAATTGTCCTTTTAAGTTAAAATATTTTTCTTCCTTTTTTTATAAACAGAAAAATAAATTTCTTTAGGACAGAATTTGGTTTTTATGACAAAATTCAGAAATAATTTTCTGTTTTATTGTAAATGTCACTTCAATAGAATTACTTGATTGAATTCTTAAAAACCCTTTAACCTTTTTGTTTTTTTTTAGATTAAATTCAATTTAGGTAAGAAAAAATATTTCATTAATATTTTATAACAACTATTCCACAGTTCTCTTGTTAAGAAAAATGTATTTCTTTTGCTAACGACAAAAACTGAGGTTGTAAACATTTCCAAAACATATTTTGAAATGTTTTTTGTCCATAAGAAAAAAGATCACAGTTATTTGATCTCCAGAGAAATCTACCTAATATTATGAGTGTGAATACTCAATAATAGATTTTGTCTTTGTATCACACAAATAAATATTAATTTACTTTTAAATTTATTTCATCTTATTCATTTTGTTGTTCTTGAATTTTTTTTTTTTTTGTCATTCTATTATTTCCAAAACCAAAAAGCTTATAATTAAACTGCTTTGTCATGGAACATAGAATATGCAGATTGCATCCCCTCTAAAAGAAAAAAGAAAGGGGAAAAAGGGTCTTGAATAGGACATTAAACTGCATCCAATGGTGAAATTCCAATTCTGAAGGTTTGGGAAGAGTGAAATCAAATCTTTGTTGCTATTACTCCAAGGTCTACCTGACCCAGAGTTGTAGTGCCGATTAGTTGTTTGAGATAATGAAGTATTTACCTGTTTAAAATGATGGAGGAGATGAATTTTTTGACTGTATATAATTGGAGGCTATAATTATACTGAGTTGATATACTGTAAAACCAACCAACCAAAATAAATAAACAGTTTCTACACATAGAAAAGATTTTCTAACTTTTATATAAGCTCTGCAGAAGGAGAGTTAAGATATGATTAAATTTGGACATCACCAGTGTCTACCATTTCTAGTATAAATCATATTAACATTCACTAAAGTACTTCACAGGTTTTCAATCCAAAACAACTCCACACATTTTTACCAATGATTATTAGTATTATAAAATCTATGGCAAAAGCTAAGTAAATTCATTGATCAAGTGTTAACTTAGCCTAAAATCAGCCAATCTTATAATCGATAAAAATTATAGACAGGCATTCCTGTGTTAGAAAAATATGAAGAACTCAGTAGCAAATGTTAAAAAAAAAATGATAAAACAAACTAAAAACATTACTTTTTAGCAAAAGAGCTGCTTTATTTTTGTAAACTTTTCAAGGTAATTCACTAATGAGAAGTAGGAAAAAACTAACATTATCTTTTTCTCTCTAAATTTTTATCTAAAATATAGAATAAAGAACAAAACAAATTTTGGATATACAGAAAGCAGAATTTCTTTAAATATTAAAGTAAGTTGGCAACTGTAGTTGAGGGCGACCAGAAGGCTCCCTTTTCAATAGCTACTACATAGAGATGTAGAAGAGGGCGCTATTCCTTTTCCTGGATTGCTCCACTTTACCCTTGATGCGTACCCTATATTACTGAATGTTAAGCAAGGAGATATCAAGTACCATTTTTAAAGTCTTTAGTATGACATGAACTGGGATTGAACCCTGGTCTCCCGTATCCACAAAAAGGTGAACTATACACACATCCTTAAAATACCTTTATCTATAACACTCTTACTATACACACACATTAAATACTTACATATATTCCCATAAATATGTACTCATTTTTATATATAGATATTAGTATACACTATACAGGGCTCAAAAGAAACACAAAGCTCAGAGATTGACAGACACCACCACTTTATATGATCTTAGAGTATTGAGATTTTGACAGAAATTGAGATGTCTGCTTGTCATTAGCATTATCTTTGACATTTTAAAAAAGTTCCCACCATGCAACAAGCAAAATCTTTGTCAGCCAGCCTCAACAGCTGATACATTGCTACTCAAATTCCTGAAGAGACTGACAAAGCTGGAGAGAAAAAAAGAGCTTCTCAAAATAAAAAAAATATTTCGTGTGTGTGTGTGTGTGTGTGTGTGTGTGTGTGTGTGTGTGTGTGTGTGTGTGTGTGTGTGTGTGTGTAAAAAATCAAGTGTTTTAAAAGGCACTAATGCATGAAAAGAATGCTGATAGTCTACAGCAAGAACATTCTTAATAGTTGTAATGTGAATTTCAATCTCCAAATGTTAGGTAATACTTGAACAAATAAAACTATTGAAGGAAGGCGAGGGAAATAAAGATTAGGAGAGAGAGAAAGAGAGAGAGAGAAGTGAGGAAAGAGAGAAAGAGATAGGAATGAGAGATATAGAAAGGGAGATGATAGATAAGGAGAAAAAGAGAGAAAGGATGGAGATAAAAAGAGATAGGCTAGGAGGGAAATAAAAAGAGAAGAAGAGAGTCTGATAAGGAGAGAGAGAGAGAGAGATGAGGATAGGTAAGGTGAGAGAGATATAAATAAGAAGAGAGAGTGTAAAAGAAAAGTAAGTGAGAGATAGATAGGAAAAGAGAAAAATACAGAGAGAGAAGAAAGAAGAAGAAGCAATGAGAGTGAAGATAAGCAGTCATTTTTAATGCAAGCTATTAAAATAAAGGCCAAACTTTAATAAGCTTGGAATATACGTGTCACAACTAATAATTTTCTATTGAATATTTTCTGATGGATTCAGTATAAAAACAAGGATGAAAATATTAGTTTAAACTACCAGTGGATTTTTTTTTGGTTGTTTCTGAGCACAAGCATTGCAAAAGGTGAGAGTTGAAGATGATAATCCACAGCAAGAGTGCATCAGACAAAAATAAGCAAAAAAATCTTTTATACATGAAGCACTTCTGCTGTATAGATGACAATAATGAATAAACAACAAAGCTATTTTTTAAAAAAAATAAGAAATAAAGATAATAAATAAAATAGTTACTGAGGTTTGTCTATCAATTACCATTTTCAAAAGAGTTCTACCATCTGTAAGTTTAAATTCTTTTTTTTTTAAATCTTTATTTAGCACACAGTCCAATTGAATACAAATATTTTTTAAGCAGATCAATTTGACCTATAGATAGGACTCTAACAGGTACTACTACTCTGGGTCATAGTGGACCTGGGAGTAATGAGAGTGAAAGAGTACTTCACATTCACCAGAGCTCCAGAACTGGAATGTTACCATGAGAAGTAGTTTAGTGTCATACCCAAAACACCCCTTTGTGTGAGGGGATTTACCTCTCTGCATAGAATAGTTAGCATATTCTAAGCCCCACTAACAAGGCTGCTCATCCCAAATTCAGAACTTCCAACTGAAAAGATGCAAAATCTAAGATCCAAGATTGCCCTTTTGTCAATGCCGATACTAATTCCAGTTTTTACCAAAGTTGGCGTGTGCAATCAGAATGAAAAGCATTAACACTAGCAACATAAAATTGATATTTTCAGAGTTATACAATTTACATCTGCTTGTCAACCAATTTTCATAGTCTCGATTTCCTATCCCACTCCACCCAAAAAACCCTCTCAGAAAACCATTGAACTGATTCTGTATTTGTTGCTTCAGCAAAGTGATACTTCAACCAAAAATTTTTTAGTCTTCTTCACTTGTACACTTAGTATCTTTCTTACTCCTGTTTTTGTCTCCTTTTCATCTTTCATCTTTAAAGCATCATAGGACTAGGTGTGTAGATATTGTGTTAAGAAAACAAGAGTAGTAGTTGCCTGATTAACCATTACAGTGAGAGACCTTACCATCCTATCAAAATGATTCTGCTGAATTAGTACAGTTCAGTTGAAAAGATCAGAAGAGGAAGTACTAAGCAAATTTGAAAGACTGAATAAATATACAGTCTAGCAGTATGATCTCTTGAGTTTAGAATGAAAATTTAAAGGAAAAAAAGCAACATAGATCCTATTCAAAATTTAGTTTTACTGTTACATAGTCCTATATTCTATGATAATCCACTCTAAGTTATATGAACCTCACTTGGAAGATTGGTCAGCTCTCATCCCCACACTTCGCTTCCTCTCCAGTTGGCTGTCTTGTCACCCCAATTGCTCTTGTCTCCTTCATATTGCCCTCTTTGTTCTTAGTTGTTGATAATGAATGACAATGTACCACTATTTCATGTGCACATTTTACTTTTATTTATTGATGACTTTTGGTAATCAGTGAGAGCATGATGAAGCTTTCAACTGCTTGCTTTGAGTGTCTCTAACTTCTTTCTAACTCTAGAACCATTTTGGTCACTCAACTAAAACCATTCAATGAGAGTCAGGGTCTCAAATTGACCAACAAACTCATTAACTCTTGAATTTTCCCACTAGTTTAACAGTTCAGGATGTAATTTGAATAGCAGATCTACAAAAATAGATTTCAACAATCTAGTATGTAACATTACTTTAAGAAAGAACAATACTTGCCACTTTGTTTTAAATATTATATTGTCCAAATAATTGCTCTCACCAGCTATACATTTCTGAAGCCTTACCAATTCTGGCCTCTTTGTTGCATCTGAGTCACTGCAGTTTCATGATGAATATAATCTTTCATTTCATCAGTTGTCTGCAGCCTAAGTTTAAAGAACCTTCAGATATCCCCAAAAGAAGTAATCACAAGGCAATAGATCTGTTAAGTAAGCTAGCCACAGGATGTCACCACATTGTGAGATGACAATCTGGAAGAATTTCAATTGCAAACACATTATGTTTACCATAATAGCAACTAAAATAGCATGGCTGCTCACAGCTATTAGCAATTTCAAATCTGGGATATTATTCTGCCAGATCCTGGACAAAAGAAGGCTAAACTAAGTATTGTTTGAAGCATTAAGTTAAAAAAAGAACAAAGATAATATGAATATAGTAATAAACCTGAATCAAACTAAAATTCATGATAACAATCTCTCTCTCTCTCTATTTTAAACATTTTACATTAAACTAGAAAAATAAATTAACACCTGAATCTTACTTTTAAAAAATGCACACATTTTTAAAAAATCATTACTATCTCATCCACCTATGTAATTTAGCAACAGTTAATAGAATGTTACTTTAGTGTTAAGATAACATTTAAAAAAAAAAAAAAAAAAAAAGCTTAAAGGATTTATAAAAAGGTGCAAACAAATCTCTTTATTACAAAAACTACCAGAACTCACTCATATGGGTTATAAGATGACCATTATCAAAAATAAAGGATATAGAATTATTTTATTAAAAAGTTTAGAATAATTATTCCGATTTAAAGGACTTTTTTGTTAATCATTTATTTACTCCAAGTTACTGCTTTTTATTTTATTTTATTTTACATCAAGACTAACATATGGAAAACAGCTTTGAGTTACTTTGAAGATTTCACATACTCTCAAAATAAAAAGAAAAATTCTAAATTACAAAATATTTCAAATAAATACTCAATTTTATTATTATTCAGACTTAAAGGGATAGTATTAACATAATTTTTTTTTCTAATTGGGTAACTAAACTTTTTCAAAGATAGAGAACCATTGAAATGGAATGAATTCTTTCAGAGCAATCTGACAGCTGGTTACAACAGAGAGAGAATAAGTGTATATAAAGAGCAAGAGAGAGTATGAGTGTATATATATATATATATATATATATATATATATATAGAGAGAGAGAGAGAGAGAGAGAGAGATCTTTCTCTACTAACAATTACCAAAAATAGGGGTAAGTGATGTGGGATAGATATCTTTCAACAGAGGTGTACTGTAAGACATAGGTCAGAGATCAATCCCACCTAAAAACAAGTGCAAGTCAGATCTAGAATAATTCAAAACCTTTCCAGATATAGTCTTAATAATTCCAGAAAGTTTGTTTGAAATAAAGCCAAAAATGGCAAAGCTTTAGGTGTACATGTGGACAGATATTTAGTGAATTATAAGATTTTCTAGGAAGGTGGAACATGACACAAGGTTATGTTTAATATGGGTTAATTCCAGAAATTGTCAGGCATCATAACCTAACCATGACCCTACTGTTGTGGTGGGAATAGGGAAGGTGCACTCAGGAGAGACTGACCTTCACCCTTGCCATGAGATTTCCTGATGTACACTCCATTAAAAGCTGACTCTGAAAACTATATCCAACCAAAGCTTTTCTAAACAACTTTTCTTTTCAGCATAATTCTAAAAAAGAATCAAAGGAAACTCAGAATATTTTCTTCAAAAGATAATTAAATGAGGATTCATATCAAGATCAATGTCTTGCCTCATAATGAGAGAGAGAGAGAGAGAGAGAGAGAGAGAGAGAGAGAGAGAATCATAGGTAGTTGAATAACCTAATCAAGACTTAAATCACAGTTGAAAGCAAAAAATTAATGAACTCAGCAGCTTAAAACCAGATCAAGATTTTTTAGTCACTTGAGAGCAGCAGATTTTTAGCTAAAGAATTTATCATTCACAATTGGTGGTTGTCCATCGGATCCGATGATGACGTTTGTGTTCTACAACTCATCTATGAACACAGAAGTGGCTCCGCAGACCCAGCCCAGAAACACAGAGTCTTAAACAGTGGGGGCATTTGAAGTCAGTTTTTGTGATCACTGCCAAGGCTACTCTGCGGTGTCTCTCTCTCTGGCAGCAGTGAGTTTTTGGCATCGAGCCTCTTCAAAGTTGGCAGCAGCTCTGTAAACCGAGCCTTGCCATTTTGGTCTGTCCATGGCATATCCCTCCAGGTCCCTCGGATTGATGTGGCACCACTGGAGATTGGCTTTGACTGTGTCTTTATACTGCAGTTTTGGTCTACCTTGATTTCTTTTGCTGGCCTGAAGTTTCCCGTACATCAGGCATCTTGGCATCCGACACTCCTCCATTCGAATCACGTGTCCAACCCATCGAAGTTAATTCACAATTACACAGATAAGAACTAACAAATTAAAATCTTATAACTATTAACAACATTTATATCAGCAAAATAAGAATGAGTGAGTGGGTCATTTAAAGTAGGTTTGACACAATTATCTCTGCCACATCAAAGTTTGGCGGTACAAATGAGGATGAAAGCAAGTAATCTTGCTTAAAGCTATAAGAAAGTGTAAATAATGACACTTGCCTACTTGTCACCATTCAGTGACTGATTTTCTGTAAGGTGACCAACTTTATCAATTCTTTTCCTTTCTAAACCAGTGGAGGCTTTTCTTTCTTCTATTGTCATCTCCATTTTTGACTACTTCTTCCAACCTTTATTGGACAACAATTTTCAAGTGCTTCATGAGTCCAACCCACCATTACCAAACCAATTTTCCCCATCATTCAAGTTCCTTTTCTATGTATTTTTTTTTAAATTGTAAATACTTTCTTAGGGTTTGGTGCTTTTCACTTTCACATTCATTTTCCCTACTTACTCTTTTCTCTCATCTTACCCCTCAATCTTTTTGTCAACAAATCTTTCCTTTCCTTCCATCTTTCATAGCTATTTTCTTATAAATTTCTACCTTTACATATCACATTCTTTTTTTCTAATTTTGTCATCCAAAAATTATCTCCTTCCTTTTCTTCCACTTTTCTCTCTTGTTTCACAAAACTTCTATACTTTCTAACTAAAATTTCCTGAACTTTTCTTTCATTCTCCCTGTCTTTTTTGTTTTCCACCACTTGAAGTCATGTCTTTATTCTCTCTTATCCTTTTATATTGAAACTTCTGTTTTTCTTCAAATTCCAAATTTTCTTTTCCTATTCTTTGCTCCAAACATTTCTAGTTTTTTTTCTTTTTTCCTCTTTTTGATAGAAAACTTTTCTCTCCAGGTTGTTTTTATATCCTTTTCTTTCATTCAAAGTATCTTGCCCAAATTTCCCCTTTTTGTTTCTATTATTTTCACTATACCTATCCTATTTTCAGAGGACTTTCCATCAAAATTGCATTTTATCAGTTCAAAGTCATTATGTCCACTTACAGTTCAGTCCACATGATTTAGAAACCATTTCAAGATTAAACGAGTTTCAGATTTTGTGAGCACATCTTGTTTTTTGCCAGTTAACAGCATTCTTTATTGCATTTCACATCAACTTCAATTTGCACAATAACTCTTTTTGCCTTTGAACAATTAACTCAAATACCAGAAAATTTGAAATCAGCCACTTTCCTACAATTGAATATCTTATTTGCTTGAAAAGTAAAAAAAAATATACAAGCAATTTACTTAAGCTAAAAGTACACAACCAAATAATTTTATCCAAATCTATAATTTATGCAAACACACACACAGATAAAGAAACTTTGACTGATGTTGTTAGAACTGCCTTAAAACAGTACAAACAAATAAGTTCTGTTCAAATTAAAATTAAGACAAAAAACGTCTTTGGCAAAAAATGTTTATCATAGGTTTAACATAATAAAAGTAAATAGCTAGATCTCTCTCTCACTCTCTCATACACACACTTCTCCCTACCTCTTCTTTAAGAAAATTTCAAGCTGTAAACTAGAAATGCCTGTATCAATGTAATTTATATAAGGAAGAAGTTACAAGGAGTTTAGTTAACCTTAAATTAAAAAAAAAACTGAGTAGATGTTTTATGTTATACAATGTTTAAATTACCAATAAAAATTGTTAGATTTTAATCTGAATTCATAAGAATATGCTCAAAGCATTTAAATAATTCAACATGGCTCAAAATATTAAAATAAATAAAATAAATTACCTCCTGTTTTTTAACCCCTGCCTTCCTTAATGAATATACATTTATTTTTTTATTAACAATCTTTACAACCTTTATCAATGATTTAGAAATTTTATAAGAAAAAAAATCAAGTGTCAAATATTTTTATATCAAGCTACCATTTTTTTAATTAAATTCAAAGAAATCAAAGATTTTGAGCATTTATTCAAACTGCAAAGTTAATTGCACAAGTTTCAAGCCACTCCACCATTCATGTGTCTTGAAATAATACAAAAATCAGATACACAAATGTAATAATATAAACTATAACTATATTCAGTTCAAGAGTCAGAGACCAACAGAATTTAATATAAGTGGACATTAGCTAAAAAAAATCAATCATGGTGTACTTTAGAAATTTAGATCAATAATACATTTGTATATCTGAGATTTACATAACAGAAAAGTGTCTTTTGATTGCTTTCAAATTTGAATTTGAAATTTAGTGATTATCTAAATATGCTTAAAATTTGGATCATTAACTACAAATCTAAAATATATACTGATTTAGTCAGACTAAAGGCCTTATCTTGGTTGTAATAGTCACATTTCAACCCTTGTACCTTCAAGCCATCTGCAGGTGTCTGAATAGCCAAATGGATAAATGTGATGATTAAGTGTATCTAGCTATCTGAGAATCAGTTCAATCATTGGGCTAAGTCATGCAAAAAAGATATGCCCTCTGGTTCAGCAAAAATACAAGGAAGAATTAACTGATAAAGATATTCTCTAAGCAAAGATAGCAGAATGAGAATGATCTACCCTTGTGAATTGAATAAAAAGTTAGTTTAGAAGATTGCTAATTCTAACAGATACCTAAAGAAGACAGAGATGAAACAGCAAACAACCAAAATAAGAAAACTAGTCCAAGGAAATCAGAGTATAATAATGACAATTCTACATCTAAAAAAATATCAGTACTATTTATCAACAGATTTTTGTATTCTTTTTAATTGAAGCAAATGATAAATTCAAAGTTTTTCTTCCAAAACAGAAAACTGGCCCTACTAGTCATAATTACAGTAGGTTGTACAAAGCAACAAATCACTGAACAACAAAATTTATTATTCAAAAAAAGAAAAAGAAAATTCCCTGAGTATTTTCTCATTTTTAATCTTTTTAAAATCTAACACTAATAATATATTCAGCAAATTTAACTTGATAATAGAAATTGATCAATAACTTCACAGATTCTGACTATCCATTGAATCATCGAAAGAGTACATGCAAAAAATCTTGAGGTAATACTATTATTCATAGATTTGATTCAATACACAAGAAAGATGAAGCAAATACTGCAAGAATATGATTTCCTCAAAAAAACCTGAAAACAGTGGTTTGCTCAACTTATGATGAGATCAACTCCTTCAATAATGTTGCTGAAGTCTTGCAAGGAGATACATTAGTGATATATATGTTGATAATCTACCAAGACTAGAACTTCAAATGTTGATAGATCTAATAAAAGAAAATAGTTTTCCACTAAAAAAAAAGACAAAAAGCTAACAATATCCCAGAGAAACTATGACAGATGCAAACTATGCAAATGATCTAGCACTTCTCACAAATACACCAACCCAAGCTGAATTCCTACAGCATAGTCTGGAGCAAGCAGTAGGAGGCATTGGTCTAAGTGAGTGCAAATAAAATATGGGCATACATTTTAAACAAGGAACGATCTCCACTTTAAGTGATAGGCCTATAAAATAAGTAGACAAGTTCACATACCTAGCAGCAATATCTCATCTACTGAAAACGATGTCAACCTATGATGCCCCAGAGTTGGCTGACCAGCAAAGACTTATTTACATCAACTATATGTAGAGACTTGATATAGTTTGGAGGACCTGTTAGGGGTGATGGATGATAGGGGTGGATGACAAGAAAGAGTCATTGCAACTTGATGATGATCATTATAGAGAAGTCAATCAAGAATTTTGTTTGTCTTATTTTTATTGCAATAAAGACTGGAAGAAAATTTCAGAAAAGTAAAAAAAGATAGGAAAATAATGTGTTTTAATTAGACAATTCATTTAATAAGTGAGTATCTTAACATGTATAAAAATTTGGTCTCTTTATGTACATGTAAAATCTCAAGAATGAATATCAGGAAATAAAATACATGATGAGTTTATCAATTATTATATACAAATACCAGAGCATTAACTGGCTTCCATGCATCCATAAAAACAACAGATATAACAGTGATTTTGTTGCCACTGATGAGGCTATAATTAAAATCAGCAGCAATGAAAAAGAGCAAATAGAAAGCTAGATCTATGTCTTTTCAAAGGGTTTCAATGTAAAAATGAAATAAGTATAGCCTTAACCAGAACTTGGCTCAGCAATAATCAATACACATTCTTACATTTCCCCATAGTATACAATTTAAATATTACTATATTAGTATATGATATTACAAAGAGAGAGAGAGAGAGAGAGAGAGAGAGATTATATATATATATATATATATATATATACACACACACTGAGAGGTATAAAAAATACAATTAATATCTATATATACTGATTCATACAAGTTGATTGCTACCAACTAATTGGACTGAAAATGTACAAAAAAAAAAAAAAAAAAAAACAGCAATGCATTACATCTATAACCATGCAACAATTTCTCAAAATATACTAAGAATAATTTTACAACTTTTAATTAAATTCCTTTGTTTTATCTTTTGTTAAATTAGGAATTGATAACATCTAAATGTATATTTCCTTTGAATAATTCCTTTTTTCAAATGCTTGATCTATATCTTGGCAATCAATCAATGAGAATTTTACTTAAACGCATGGACAGATACTTTCATGCAGCGTTACTTGGTGGCTAGTAAGATTCCAATGAATGAGCTTTTGTACTGCATCCACAATAAATATCAACTCTGTTTCTGGGAATTTCAGCAGCTCCCATTATACTAAAAGAAGTCTCACCATAGTGTGAAGCCTTCACTGCTTATGGAGACTGAGTAATTTGTGTATAAGGGCATAATATTAAACTTTTTAAGGATCATATCCTGAACCTGAGGGAAAATAGTAAAATATCAACTCTAGAAAATTTTTTTCCACTCCAAATGAAGCTTACATCTGACAAAAACTGTTGGTGGCAGTAAAAAAAATATGTTAAAAGTAAAACTTGATCTATGCCAACCAAGTTTCAGTACACACTGTGTGTCCATGTATAGGAGTCCATCAGAGAACATCACTTATAAGTTCATTTGTACTTCTCAAGCAGTGCCTAGCATGTCTTGCTCATCTCACTTTGATGGTTTGTGAGATGGGAGGTAAGTGGAGATACAACTGCTGTTGTAGGATGCTGCTTCTAGAATTTGTTCAAAAGAGCATGCAGCATCCTTATGTTCCCACCTAGCTTTTTCTCCAGGTGGTATATATATGATGTCTGCAAACATACAATAGTACCGATACAGCTACAGCAAATACCACATGATATATAACAGCTCTACCTCATATCGAGCAATCTAATAAAAAATAGGATAGATTATACACACACACACACACACACACACACAAAGAGTTCTTCCATTAACTAAGCCAAAGCTTAAGTTAATAAAGTACATACATGGTTTGTTTATAGTGATAAAGGCTTGTGACAGAACCAGCCATACTTTTGGGAGGACCTGGTAATAATGTGCCACAGATTCTCCAGACGACACTCCAAGCTTTGAATTCAAAGTCTGTCCTCCTCTTAGACTGGTTACCCTATCAATCTATCATACTATTTTACCTATAGCTGGGATGGGAGAAGAGATGGATATATATCTTTCCTAAAGGCATTAGTGAGAAATTAACTGCATACAACCTTGTCCAGAAGAGTGAGTGAGTGAGTGAGTGAGTGTGTGCATACGTTTTAAACTTGAAAAATAAAATGCCATAATCTATTTATGTCTTAAGTTAATTTTAAATATAATTATTGTCTTTTATAGTAAGGAAACAAGCATCATAGGATCAATTGTTATACTTACTCAATCTTACATTAAGTTTGATACTGAACAGAAACAATAAAATAAGTTTGTGGTATTTTAGAAGTACAATGTAACTCCAAAATTACTTTAAAATGTTGTCATTTTTTAATGGCACAGATAAAAGAGCAATCAGATCAAATACAACTGAGTAATGCTTAAGGTTTCATAAGACTCAGGACAAATACATTATTAATAGAATTCATAGATAAACATTGAAATAGAGATTTATTTTGGAGCATATTTTCTATTACTAGTCTTAACAGGAAGATCAAAGCCAACAGATCAATCAATGAACCTATAACTTCTCTCATTAACTCAACTAAATTGTGCTTGCATATACTTGACTATCCATTTTTCCAGCCAAATATGATGCACTTCTAATCTATGCATCAAAAGATTAGCATCATATATTAGCAGACTTCATTGCTGCAATAAAATCTTGTGCCAAGATATTCATATTTCTATCAAGTTCATAACCTTAGTATATACTTAAGTCCCTGTTTGAGGATACAAGTTAAGCAATGCAGCTAATAAGCGAATGAGTAACCATTTAAGGAAACCATTGGAGAATACCATTTTCTTTGAATAGAAAAAGAATAGTGTAGGACATTTTACTTTTAAACATTACAGTAATATTGCAGCTGTTAATGAAAGTTGTAAGTAAGTAAAAGACAGAAGAGAGATTTGCATATTTTTCTTCTAACAAAGATACAATAGAAAAAATATCAGACTATGAATACAGAAAAAAAGATTTGTAAAAAGAAAGAGACAGGATAATTAACATATCACAAAAACTAACCTTTTGCTCTTTAAGCTAAATAAAGATTTAAAATAGCATCAATATTCAAATTTATAACAATAAGAAAAAAAGAATGTTAGAAACAAAAGATAGATTAAAAGGTTTTCAAAGTAAAAAGGAACAATTTTGAGAAAAATCTTTTTCAAATAATGAACCAAATAAAATAATTTTTTAAATATCCAAAATAAATTACACATACACACTATATAACAAAAAAGATTTAAAACTTAACATAATTTAAGGTAGGCATGACCATTGAAACTTTCTTGAAGCTCCCAAATGTCATATAACTAAAAATGTTATGAGGGATAAAGAATTATATACAATTCATAATTTTGTTATTCAGGCTATTAAAATATTATATCTCATAATTTTGATGTTCATTGATGAAAAAAAAAATCTTCTCAAGAAATGCTCTTGGCCCTTTCTTTCTTTTGGAAAAAATATTATTTTGAAAATAATGACTAATATTACATTTAAATGTGTGACAAAAGAATATGTGACAAACAACTTAATATCTAATAGAAAAGGTCTGTTTGCTTTTTTGTTTTTGTTTTAACCTAAAACATTGACATAAAAAGATCATTTGTGGGTAAAAGTCATGACTGTATTTGGACAAGAATTGCAAAAGTTAAAGACATGAAAACTATCTGACTTGAGTAATGGAAGGTTAAAAATAGAAATGGAATAACTTTACAAATTTGAACAGTTAAAATCTATGTATACTATGCAAGGCCAACACTATGCACCAATCTTGATGATAGATACTCTGTTACAATCCCAAATTAGATTTAAAACCATCATTAAGTTTGACTCAGCTGTTCTAAGTCATTTCTTATTTCATGCTTAAATTTGTTCTTTCTTTTTAAAATCCTTTCTCTTTTATCAAGCAACAGCTGCAGCCAAAAGCAATTCAATTTTTTCAGTTATTTTGTTGCTACTATGATATTACAGCAAATTCTTTCTGCCAGTTTCTTTAGATATGCCACTCCTTACAAAGAGAAGTAGATGAAAAAAGTCATGCAAATGTACAAACCAAATGACACCTGAAAGACTCAAGAAAGATTAGAAAGCTATAATTAAAGATGAGATAGAAAACTAAGCCAGACCATGTCAGCAAGAATGTTACCCTCACAGAAATGAGATGACTAAATAATAAAGAGCATCAACAGAGATTGAGAGGCTGTATACCTAAGCCTCATGAAATTCAAATTAGTATGGATTTCTTCATCTAGTAAAGAAAGAATTGGAAAGCAGTCCAAAATATAAAAATAAAGTATCAATGTGTTACATACATTACTGTGAATTGATTAGTTAGTTTTTTTTGTTTAACAGCATATCAACTCTTTAAGGATTATTCAATGCCAAAATTTGATTCATTTGTAAATACTTGATTGTAATCAAAACAATATTTTCAATCTTCCATTTCATTTTTTTAAAATTGTCCTCTTTTCTTAATCTGTCAATAACCATTTGTTTATATGATGTTATATGAAGTCAAGAATTAATGTTTTAAAGAAGGAATACAATTTACATTAATGCTTAAGCTTTTTTCATTGTCTTTGAAAAATACATTACCAAAACAGACATGAAAGAACAAATCACTTGAAATTAAGAACAAATTGCTTGTGACAATTATAATGAAAACAAAAACAAAAACATATATACTAATGGTCTTCATTTTTATATAGCATCATTCAGGTATGGAAAACAGATGTACTTCAATGCAAAAGGTAGAAAACACAATTAATCAGGGTCTCTTTTTTTGGGAGGGGGGAGAGAAAGAGAGAGAGAGAGGACACATAATTGCAAATTGAAATCCTATCTTGAAAAAAAGAGAAAAAGAACTGCAGCAAAGAATGTTTTCCATAGCTAGTAATTTGAATAAAAAGGACCAGAAAATCATTCACTCTTAACTAATTAAAAATTATGAAAATTAAATAAAATGTTAAAACCTTAGAAACAAAATTAACATATTTCTATATGAACTGTGTATGTTTGAATGTCTAGAGTGTTGATAGGGAATAAGAGAGTCTTAGAAGAACTGAGGACTGCTTTTTTCTGTATCATGCAAGAAAAACAGGACAAGAGGATGTAGATAAAGAAAAGAATGAGAAACTCAGGTTCTATTTCCTTTAACCATATCAGCTCAGATGAGCAATGATGAAGCCACATAAGGTATAAAGACATTTAAGTAAAAGTAGACAACTGATAAGAAAACCTGAAATGGTATGGGACCTCAAGGCCAAAGTTAGATGCTGCATGCTGTGATAGAACAATGGATGTTGTAGAATATTTGCTTATTTCCAAGAATAATGCCAGTGGCATTATTCCTGGAAATAAGCAAAACAAAACAGCAAGACTGGCCTAATAACAGAAAGGGAGAACAGAGCTTTTAAGTAAATTAAGAAAATAAAAAAACTAAAAATAACATTTGAATTATAAAACTAAATACTATTTCTGAGCATTACATGTATTAAGTGGGAGAATGCCAATGAATCAATATTAAGTTATAAGATAATTATTTATTTTGACATGGGGGGGTATTGTGTGAATCAAATTTATTTCTGCAGCCTATATCTTTTGAATTCGCAAAAACCTGAGAGTTAATGAACAAGTTACAAATGTTTTTTAATAAGAATAAATGATAAAAGCTGAAACTGACAAGATAGATTGCTCATATAAGTACATCATGAAAATCTTATCAGTATTGATAGGCTAATTTCATTTCTATAATGAAAACATTGACTGTCATAATAAAATGTAAAAGTGTGTGTGTGTGTGTGTGTGTGTGTGTGTGTGTGTGTGTGTGCACGCGCATCCGTCTTGTGTTTTATTCAAACATAAAATGTTACCTAATATTACCAAATTTAAAGATAATTGTTTTGGGGATCCATTTTACTTTTACCTCAGGTTTTTCTCAGGAAGATTTACAAGCAAAATTTGAAATTGTTTTCTTATTTCTGTAACTTATCTGCAAGATTATCTCTTAAACTCTACATAACATACAATGCTCTCAGGCCCATATATCATATAAAATGCAAAAATCAAGACCACATCATCATGGCGTGCCAAAAAAGCTAGATTCTCTTGACTCTCTTGCCATTCATTCCTATTGATCATTGCCCATGGCAAGTCCTCTAGGCATCATCCAATATCCATGCAGCACTGATAAATGTAAATTTTTGCTGGTCAGCTGAGACTGGTATGCCTATGAGTAGGAGTCCATAGGAGACTCATTTATGAGTTCATCTTATTTCTCCAGCAGTTCCCAGCATGTTTTGTTTACCTTTCTTGAATGTTTTCCAAGATGGGAGGTATTAGCTGCTGTTTTCTAAGATGCTGTATCCAATATTTGTTCAAAACAGCACACAGCATTCTTGCATGATTGCAGATTTTCACATTTATTAGGTAATAGTCTCTCTCTCTCTCTCTAGATAGATAGATAGATAGATAGATAGATAGATTTACCAACCCTTCTGCATGAGTAGGATGCAACACAAGGTCAATTTTTAAACAAAGTTTAAGAGGCCTGAATTCAGAGTTTTCCTTCTCTAAGTCCAGCCCACCCTACTATTTACCCATAGCTGCAGAGAGAATAGTTGGATGTATACCTTTCCCTGTGATATTAGTGCTATATGAAATGCAAACAACCTTATCCAGAATTTTTCAATAATAACTTGTACACAGTTATAGGGTTTCATTTATTCTTATCCTACAAGCCTTATATATAAAATTTAGACAATCCATTATTAACAGAATTAACTTTGAAGCTAGTGATAACATTCTAGAATGTTTAAAATAGAACAATCCATATTACAAAAGATAGAACCAATTTTATTCTACTTCACATAATAGAAATATTTAAAAAATAAACTGCAACTACTGCTTAGCATCACTTTGGTGATAAAAACAAGCCTCACTTTACTAATAAAAACAAAAATGAAATAATAATTTACTTTAAATACTAAACAGGTTTAATTTAAGAATAACATAAATTACCTTGATAATGGTTCTGATGAGAATCAAAAGTACTCAGTATAGCACAAATAACTCCTTTGGAGAAATTATCAACAAATTTCAAGATTGTCACATCAAAAAAACAAAAAACAAAACATAAGGACTCTTGAAAGAAAAAGAAAAAACTCAAAAAAAAAAACCAAGGATTCATTTTTATTTAATCAAACCTGTTTAAATTAAAAGATGCTACCTAAATACAACTTTTTTATATATTACCTAGGAAGCTGCTGCAAACAGCTGGTATATCTGCATAAAGAAAAGGAAAAAAGAATTTTAGAAAAAAAAATTCTAAAAAACCAAAAAAGCAAGTAGGTAGGGTGGTATATCTCAGTGATCCACTGGATTATAAAATCTTAAACCACCTCAAAAAAATCCAATCATTCTTAATCATGTCAAACAACAAGTATAAAAGAAGGTGAATCAATTCAATAATGTTCAATCTATTGATTTATTTTCTGAGCTGATTAAAGAGTACAAAGTCAACCAAAGGTGGATCAGTTAGCCAGAGAATCAACACTTTCAAATGTGAGATTAGCAAACAAGTCAAACAGATCCACAATTAATCAAACACTAAACTATCATTAAGTTTCTAAATTTGTGAGACAAACTGTTATGGTTATTACTTAACATGCCTTGTCCATTATGAATACAAATCAACTGACTTGGTTGATTATCTTTCATGGTCAACACACAATAAACAAGATTTGTAAAATAGAAAGGAGGCATGAAAGCTGAAAAATAATTTGTTTTTTAAGATTCTATTCCTGGTATCAAGCTTGTATATTTTCATAAAACCAAATACATAAAAAATGACAGTTCCTTCTGTAGTTCTAATATAAGCAATATACAATAAAATAACTTCATTTTAGTCCCAGGTATAATACTAAACTGTATCCAGTGATAAGGATCCAGTTCTGAAGCTCTAAGGAGTAATAGTACCTGTTAAGGTCCCATTTATGGGTCAAATAGATCTCTTTGAGATAATGTTTAAATGATCTTTCTCTATCTTAATAAATTCACTTTTAAAACAAATCTTGAAAGAAATTATTCAGGAAAGACAAGCAGGACATGCTGGGCACTACAGGAGAAGTAAGGATGAACTCATAAGCAACATTCTCCCATGGACTCCTACAGATGGACACACCAGTGTTGTCTAACCTGTAAAAATTACATTCATCAGCTCTGTACAGACACTGGAGACCATCCAGAGAATATACCAAAGTGCAATGACCAATAAGGATGGATTGCAAAAGAGAGTCAAACATATCTATGCAGTCAGCACAACTTGCCAAGGAGATAAGAATAAAGGAAATCATATAACTGTGTACAAGTTATTTGTACAAGATAATAAGTACTGAAAGCCATATAATGGTTGTAAACTAGAATTAAATAGGAGTAATTATTTCAAGATATATAATTGTTAACAAATTTTTATTAAATAGGAAGGTACTTGAAATCATAATTATGTGCAAATTACTAGTATTAAGTAGGGTAACTTGAAGTAATAAATGTTTATAAATGAGTATGGTTTTAAAAAAATGACTTCAACATTAAACCTTATAACAGCATCAGGATAGGACCAACTCAAAGATTGAATGGCATCTGAAGCACAGTACCAATTATAATTCTGAGAGAAGGAATCTTTATCATTTTCAACATGACCTCCACCTGGTATAACAAGTTTGGCTGCAGTTGTCTAGTGGTCTTAGTTAGTGTTGTGTTGATTTTCTTTAATGCAGACTGGCTAATGTTTGACCATATAACACTGATCTGCTGAAAGTGATGCTGGAACAAAATACTGAGTATAGAATTGAGTGATAAACCAATTCTGCTGAAACTTTTATCACATTTTATTCAGTTATTAAGTCTGGCACACACAATGTACATAACTTTCTACTTCTGCTGGCAAAGTTTGCTAAGGATTCTCTAGATGATCAACAAAGACTTGAAGACTAGTGATGACTGACTGCAGCCCACAAAGATCAATGAGCTTGTCCAATCTCATTTCATATATATATATATATATATATATATATATATATATACACACCTGTTTTGTATATTTCAAATCAAGACCAATTAATTTCAGAATGTGCTTAACATTTTTTTAATTTTTTTTTACAATAAGCTTCTTCGTTCAATGTCATATGATCTTACTCCAATAAGCAACCCTTAACAAGGTCCACTTAGTAGACTGACAAAAAAAAAACGTATTTAAGTGGTTAATAAACTTAGATAAATTTTATTGCTAATATTCAATTTATTTCAAAGTGTAACTCCCCCCACTTTTTTCAATAAGCCTCCTTGTTCAATATGTGATCTTACTCCAATAACTTAGATACATATTGTAGCCAATATTCAAATTCAAATTTATTATTCATTTCAACTTTATATCAGTGGGTTGAAGGTATAGGTCAGTTAAACTTAGTATACTGAAGTTCACTAGAATTTTCATGGACAGCTTATTATGGATGCTCAAAATAACAAAACCTGATATAACTCATGATGGCAAAAATATGTTGCTAGCATAACAGTATTGCCATGTGTTTGACAATATACTAGTATGAAATGTGAATTACATTTTCCCAGCTTTCCTTGTCTTCTGATACACTCAGATTCTCATTCAACTTGATTATGATGAGCACTGTAAAATGTTTATCCACCCTTCATCTACCCAAACTTTGTAGATCATTTGTTCTATATTCCTTCACCTCTTATTTCTAATGAATTTCTTGATTTTTTTGTTTTGTTAACACCTAGTACATCAAAGTAGCAATGACAAAGAGAAACTATTTTCTTTTTGATAGACAACCTCTAGGGAATATCTTCATTTAGTCTGTTATTACTAAGAAGACTGGATTCCATTATAAAAAGATGGGGAACAGGAGAAAAGAACAAAAGTTTTCTTTACACTGATGAGTTTTCTGATGATTCTTACTGGATCATAAAAAACACCTTACAGATATCAATAATGAGAATTAAGGAATGAATCATTGGGTATGTTTATTCATAAATATAACAAAATTGAAGAATGAAAAGTTTGATATTGAGAATGAAACCCACATAAAATGGCTTAATGAATTTACTACATTCACTAGAAACTACTCAATTCGATAATTTAATAAACAATTATGCATAAAAATTTGATCAAAATATCCAAAACATTTGAAAAAAGAAATATTACAATATGTTCTTTTTATATCTTAGACATAAGATTCCTTGTAAAATTAGTGTTCAGAAGATGGAGGTTATAGTTAAGCTGAAATCAGTACATTATATACATTTGAAGAAAAATGCATTCACCTTTATACATAACGATGTCCAAAAGGCAGTATCTATGTAATTTAAGACAGTATGCTATCCAAAACACTGACTAATACCAAAATCAAAAAGAGCTGATGACATAAAAAATATATAAGATAGAATAAATATTTCAAGAAAATTATTAGAAGCCTGGACACTTCAGTTCCACAGAGAATGCAGATAATTCATCTATAGATACTCTGACAGAAACTTCAGCTTCAAAAGTAGTATTCTGTCAAACCAGTCATCCTTGAAGTAAAAAAACATTGCAGCAATAGAAATTATATATATATATATATATATATATATATATAGAGAGAGAGAGAGAGAGAGATAGATAGAGAGAGAGAGAGAAAGAACATCCAAACAAACTTTAGAAAAAAGTTGGTATAATAAACAAAGAGATGTGAAAGATATTTGGTGAATATAACCACAAGAAGAGTTTATGACAATGAATGGAGAAGGCTAGTGATGGGTATAAATAAAGTTTTTTATTTTGAATAATAAACTAAAATATAAAGTTGAAACAATTATGAGTGGAGATATAATCAGATATTATTCCTTAAAACAATAAACAGATTAAGAAAAAGAAGGAGATTCTAAAAGCCTATTTTCATAATGTAACAGTAGGCCATAACAATCAAATCCTTTCAATGAGGTTTTATTTAATCTCTAAGCATTCCTGTCTTTAAAAAAATGTTTCTTCAGCTACTTCATAAAATACAACTTTATATCAGCTGTCTTTAATCTAAAAAGTTTTGACCTATCAAAATTCAACCTAAAAGATCCAATAAAAGATATTTTTTGTATGCACACGAAGAATCAGGATGCTTTCAAAGACATTTTCAATTAAATTAGCAAAAAATAGATTAATTTGAAATTTTTCAATATGGTGTTTAATCTAAAATTTGAAAATATTTATGTAAAAGATATAAAAAGAGTTAGCATGATGATGGAGGAAACAAAAAGATATTGCACCTAATGAATCTTTAGTTGCCAAAATATTAGAGCAAGATAAAAAAAATTAATAATAGTTTTTGATACAGTTGAATTAAAATAGTCCATATCTGAGAACAGGCTATCTCATATATATATATATATATATATATATATATATACATACACATACACACAAGGGGCAGATGAAAAGTACACAGGCTGACCAAAATACTCATATTGAATGTGACCAAATGAAGTTTATTTTTCAACATGATCTCCCTTGGGGTTCACATACTTCTTCCATTGGTGTTGCAATGCTTGGATCTCACTGGTTAAAAAAGTCTCAATAACTTTTCAAGCCACCCACTTATATATGATATAATCAGATGGGACATTTATCCTTAGCCAAGTAATCAGAGTGGACATTCGGTATCATGTATATATTTTGCAGAACATGGAAAACTGTTACATAGAAGTGGAGACATCCTGTATTATTGAAAGGAACCCCTTTTTTCTGAAGGAAAGTAGACCAGCAACCACGGGTATGATTTTTAGTGTTAGGTAAAAGAAAAATCGATAACACAACCATATATACATATGTTTATTACTTATCTATATTCTTTTGGGTATTAATTATTGAAAAGGTAGAATTTTTAGTTGCTTATTATTAAGGTTTCGGGCCATTGGCCTAATAAGTAGAGTGTTTGCCAATGGTCTCGGAGACCAGGGTCCAATCCCTGGTCAAGTCATACCAAAGACTCAAAAAAACGGTACTTGATGCCACCTTGCTTAATACTCAGCATTATAAGGTAAGAATCAAGGGTAAACTGGAGCAATCCATGGAATGGAGTAGCACCCTCCCCTACACCTCAGTGTAGTAGCTATTGAAAAGGGAGCCTTCAGGTCACCCTCGACTAAGGTCACCAACTCTACTTATATTATGTTTTCAAAACATCATCTCTTGTCTTCTTTCAAAATTCTTTGACTGTCCTGTCTGACTTCAGAGTTGTGACCATTTGTCAACAAGGCCAGTGACTTCTCTCTCTAACTAACCTGATTTTCAGCTCAGGCTATTCTGACTTCTACAAGACCACTCGGCTTTTATGATAAAATTTCATTGGTTTATTAGTTAATTGTCATCACTCCCATTAGAATAAAAACTATATTAAAATCAAACTATATATTTACTCGTAAAAGTGTCAGTTATCAAATGAAATTGCCTATGCCCAACCAATAACATTATGATATTCTTAAGTGTAACTTTGAATATTCATTTTTCTAGCTATCGTCATAAACAATGACACAGATTTTCTAAACGATATTTCCAAAATCATTCCCCACTCCTAAGTAATTAATACATTACAAAACTAATCATTCATCGATTCTTTAGAAAATGTTAAGTAATTCCCTCACTTTTGAAAAAATAGAATTTCTTCAATAGATATCTGGCATGATTTTCCAAAGCATTAACATAAGATTTTTTGATTAAAAAAAAATAATTGAATAATTTTAACCAGATGCATTGTAACATTTCAAAGAAATAAGAATTAGATTTTTCATCCTTCTCATATTTTCCAGTGTTAAAAAAAACACTAACAGAGGCTATAAAAAGCAAAGAATATCAAAGTGAGAATGTACTGAAAGACTAAAGTCAATCTCTAGACATTCTATATTGATAGAACAGCTGTATTATTTATACGAACCATGAGATCCAATGCCAAGTCAATGAATGGGGTAAATCAATAAAACACATGTTCAATTTGCTTTGTTTCTATTGTGTCAGCATCTCAAGACACTCATTTATAAGTAGAAATTTCATGATCATACATTAGATAATTCCCCATTTTCCCTTTTAAAATGGAAAGAATTTTCAAAAAGATTTTATTTTTGTTTTGTTTTTGTTTTTTTAGAACAAAAACAAACCTTATTCAGAGTTTTTGAAACATGTTCCCTCCTTGTAATTGAGACAGTCTGTGTCAGAGAGAGAAAATATGTGTTTATCTAACTGGAATACTGAAAGCTGAAAATCTACAAAAGGAAAAAAAAAAACCAAGGTCCCTAAACACTAAGATATTTTGATAAAATACATTTTTATCCTTTCAGTTTCTTAAGCTAAAAGTTATTTCTATAAGGCAAAATAAAAATACCAAAATATTGAAGGACTATTAAAGCAATTGCATACTAACCATTGTTGTATTCAACTGTGGATTGTTGAAAAGTTTGCCTTAATCAGTTTGTTTTTTCATCTTAGGAATGGATATCATGCAGTTGTGATGCTTGCTGCTATTGTTTTGGTCAATGTTCCTAGGAGAGCTGAAAGTGTATATTAACACAAAATATATTCCAACAAAAACGCTTGTCTTTTGTCATTGGTTGTGATTATGATCATTATGATACATTTTTTAGTTTAATACAGCCAGTGGCAATAGGTGAAATATATATCATCATAATGAAAACCTAAGACATGTGACAAGGATTAAAGAATTCTTACAGATCATTATCCTAAGTGCCCCATACTTGTGGCTTTGTGCCAAAACAAAGCAAAGTTTTGTAAATATCTATAATAGATACCATGCATCACTGCCAGATCAAGAAAAGTACTGATAATTTTCCTGGGAATCAAAGTCAGACATCTTTCATGAGGATAACTAAGAGTCTTTCCACTGAAATATTAACAAGTCAGATTATTTTTATGAATCTACTTTGTGATGAGAACATCATATGCTTTTCATAACTGCGTGCAAATACCTTATTAGATTCACACATTTATAAATTCGTTTTTAAAAGGTCTTAATGAAAATATGTATGTTGAACAAAATGATCTCATTCAAACTGAAATGATACACCTAAGAGACAAAAGTTTTGGGACAGATGCTCTATCAGTGTTTAATGGATACAGCTGCAATGTCAGAGGTCTAAATACAATTCTTTTAAAAGTTTAAGTTCAAGTTAGGTTTGAAATGGACCTTTTTCTAGGGGAAACTAACCAAAACATTATCAGTTATTAATTGCAACAGAGAGGTTCACAGTTGAAGTAGGAGAAGAGTCATTATATGTTCATTTCTACATTTGACTAAGAAAATCATTAAATCACAAAACCATGGCCAGTCAGGGAAATATATTAGTTAAGATTATTATAGTAATAGAATTCACTATAAAAATAGATGCTTGAGAATTAATGACACCAAAGTGTCAAATGGGCTACATTTCTTCAAAACAAATTCAATAAGATTGACATCAGAAAAATTTGCTTCATAATCAGTTCTAAATTCTATAGTTGTAACTGAATGAGAGGATATAGAAAATACAGCAAAAGATGTTGAAGACTAAGTTTCACTTAGTTTCTACTATACCCATGATTAACCTAGCTCTACAACATCACGTTGAGTCAGATTTGATAAATAAGAGCTTAGATAAAATCTTTTAAATACATGCTACCAAGCAAAAGCCACAAGTTTGTAGATATTCCCAAATTTATAAATCAGTTGGAAACTCATTATCATTAAATAATATGCAAAATTTTAAAATGTTATCACACAAGAAATATTATTTACATATTAAATAGATTTTGAATAGAGAGATTTCATTATTAATTCAAATTTTATTTAATCTTTTTTTATTTTTTAAATCCAGGTTATCAACTTAATTTCATTAATTGTAACACTTTCTGAAATCTAAAACAATTTTTCTTTATCTGCCAATACTACCAAGTGTCTATAAAATATTTCAAAGAATATTTTAACAGAGGTGAAAAAATTCCAATCAAAGAAATACAAAATGAACAATCAGTTTTGATACAAAGATACCATGTTTATGAAATTTTCAAAATTATTTTGTTTATCCCATGATTTTTAAGAGTCCAAATAAAAATCCATCTTTATTGGATACTGATTACATGAGATCAACAACAAATTTATTATTACCTATTAAAACCTTATTATAATTAAAAATAAAAGTAAAATAGTCTGTAAAACTATCTTTTGATAAAATAGTGAAGTATGGAATGCTACAAATAAAGAATGGGGTTTAAATTGTAGGCCACCTTAAATATTCAGGCCAATAGATGGAAATATCAGGAAGGGCTTTCAAGACAAAAGACTCAAAAAAAAAAAAGAAAAAAAAAAGCTAATTGAAATGGGCAAGGCAAAAAGAAAACTTTTAAGAAAAGGAACTGAAATAAGAGAACAACACCAAAAAGAAAAACATGAAAATGGGTGAAAGAGATTAAAATTAAATTCACAAAGTAATAGATTTAATAAATTTAAAATGTAAGTGATAACATAAAAAAAGAGATCAAACAAAAAAAATTCAAAGCTAAAAGTTACAGCAAAAAATATCTAGTGAAAAAGTCCAGTAAGAGGAAATAGAATAATATCAAAGTCACATGTTAGTAGAGGATATGAAAGGATAGACTGTGTGCAGATATCCTCACATGGAAAAGCAAAAAATGTGACTTTAACAGCCTATAAATAGAATATTGATATTTGCAAAAAGAGAATGGGGAATAGATTTTTGGTTGCAAGCAAGAAGAGATAAACATAATAAGATTTCCTGGGAGTGGAAGGGAATTGCTGGTCCTTCCAGAAAAAATAGAAAAAAACAATAGATTAAAA
>CAUZXS010001509.1:92500-97500 GCA_963585895.1 Sepioteuthis lessoniana
TCATGGTCGCAGGTCTGCCTCTTCGCCAATGCATACATGGCTAATAGGGAGTGGGGTTCTCCCATGCCCATGTCTCCTTGTAATAATAGAGAGGGTTGAAGAGAGACGGCCTCTCTTTCTACCATTCTGCTTACTACTATAGTCAGCTAACGGCTAGTGAGCCGCACCTCCTTCCCCCATAACCCAAAGAATGTATTAGGGTGTCATATTTCAAATACATATATATATATATATATATATATATATATATATACACACACACACACACACATATATATATATATATATATACATAAATATACACATACATACACATATCTGCATATATATATGAAAAAGCTTAATAATAGAAAAATTGATAGTGATAACAATAGTAGGATGAAATTGATGGTATCAGTATTACTATCGGTATTATTGGTAATGTAATAACAATAATGATAAATTAGTAATAATAGTTACCTTTTATTATTATTAATAATTATTATAATGTTATTGATGATTTTAATGGTGATTAGTATGGCAGTATTCAGAATAAAAAATATATGACAATATTAAGAAATTAAATAAAGACTAAATTTTTATCTTCAATGGAAATCAAATAAAACCAATGAAAATATTTTTAACTAAAGATAAGTTTCATATTAGTAATAGTGTTTATCACCATATTTTCCTTAATAAATAAGTAGACATTGTTTTCTTAAAATAAAATAGGTTAATTTATTGACAAAATTTTAGTTGTTGAAGGTTTTGTGAGTTGCGTTAAAAAACGTTATAGATACATAAGGATACATGACACCAAACTTCTACCCCATAAATTTTTGTCCCTTCTATTTTTTAACAAGTAAGAATCTATTGAAAAAATATTTCTATAATTTTTAATAATTTTTTCTCTCCATTATATGATGGCTATCTGAAGAGGTTGGCATGTCTTATGGAGTGGTCAGCAAAAATAAATTTATAAGAGCCAAATGACGGTTGAGTTTTTGCAATCATATGAATTTGCTCGGTATGACATGTATAAATTCAAATATTAGTTATCATACATTGAGTACTCCTGGAGATTTATAATAATCCTCAAATATATTGTTGTAGTAAGAAATAGTTCTGTTTTTTTAACTTTGTTTCTCCAAGATCTTTCGTTGTAAAGCTATTTCGGCCATTTAAATCATAATGGAAAAATTTGACCCCAAGCTTATACCAGAATTTGATGGCATGCCAGGTGGTCTATCTATAGTCAAATGGGTCAAAAAGGCCAAGATGGTCTGCAAATTGTGCAAGGTGAAAGACCCAGCTAGTATAATTCTGTTGAGGTTGATAGGAGGTGCCTACACAGTATAACATAAGCTTGGAGATGACGCCAAAATAGCTGGTAGTAAAAAATAGTTCCGTTTTCTTTTTTAGTTTCATTTCTTTCAGATCTTTGATCATAGTAAACTTCCGTCCTCTCTTTTCTTTCATGTCCCTACATCTGCCATTTTTTTCCATTATTCAATTTGCCAGTTTTCTTCTTCCATGAACTGCTTGCATGCTAAACATGAGCATGGTTGCTTCTGTTGAGAAGATGAGCCAACTCTGTCCATTACAATTCTCAAATAGAATCATTCCCAACTCATCTTTTCAGGATATTTTATATATATAAGACCTTCAATAAGTTCTTGCTGTTTTCCAACATATGGTGTTCCCAGAACTGCGTGTGCATAGTTTCAGATGGCAATGCATCTATAAGGAAGTACTATAAGCAAGCTTGAAATTCAGTAAATGTCATTTCACCAAAGTGTAAACAACAGCTTACTTTTTCATAGTGTTAAACATGTCGGATTTCATGCCAAAGAAAATGTATTTGCAGGGAATCTTACTGCACTACTTTATTCAAGAAAAATCTGCACCTGAAGCATACAGAATTCTTGTTGAGACTTATGGTAACCATGTTCTATCAGAAACAACATGCAAAGATTGGTTTTGAGGCTTCAAAAATAATGATTTTGATGTTAAAGATAAAGAATGCTTCGGCGCACCGAAAAAAGGTTGAAGATGAAGGATTGGAGACATTACTTCATGAAGACTTATGTCAGGAACAAGCTGAACTTGCAGAATTATTAGGAGTTGATCATGCAACACTTTTGAAATGTTTGAATGTACTAGGAATGAATGAAAAGTTGAAGAGTTGAAGGCAAGAGCTGTCAAATGGTGTCTTGTCACATGTGAACAGCTACTTCAACAGCAAAATAAGAAAGGTTTTTGCATCATATCATGACCAGAGATGAAAAGTGGATGAACTACATTAAACCTAAACATAGAAGATCGTAGGGTAAGCCTGTTCATGCATCAATATCGGCAGCAAAACCGAACATTCATGGTTCAAAGATTCTGCTCTGCATTTGGCGGGATCAGCTGAGTGTAGTTTATTATGAGCTGGTCAAACCAACCGAAACCATCATGGGAGATTGCTATTGACTACAATTAATGTGTTTGAGCCGAGCATTGAAGAAAAAAAAGATGCTATACAAGCAGAAACACAACCAAGTGATTTGGCAACATGACAATGCTCGGCATTTTGAACCTTATTATGAGTTGATATTATTTTTACTAGTTGACTACTAACGGAATAAATGTGTTTTATATGTTGTTGAAATTGCCATTGTGTTTAATTTTATTTTGCTAGTCATTCTGATACATTGTTTCCATGAAATAATTACTCAACCTGATGTCGAAACATTTTTTAATAATTGTTATCCATAAAATATTCCTTAGAAGCCAATATTGGTAAATAGGACGAATTATAAATTTTTGTTCATTTACATACTCATTGACAATGTGCTGGGGACAAGGAATACTAAAATATCAAGAATATCATCTGGACATGAAAGGAGAGGAGGACCTAACAAATATGAGGCTATCGTCCAGGAACCAAACAACTGAGGAACACAGAAACAATAAATAGCAAAAGAAAAAAAGAAGAAAAAAAAGTAAAGTTAAACCACAAAAAAAAAAAATTTTAAGAAGGAAACAAACGAAAAAATGGCAGTGGTTGAAGAATTTCTAAGAGAGCCAATGGCAGAAAAACTCCTGAAATTAAAGAATGAAGACACATTCCTGATAGGGCAAGAACTACACTAGGAAGTACAGAGACACATGAGAAAAATGACAATAATCAGAAAAATAGCAGATCACATGGCAAAACAATGATATCTTGAAAGAAGAAATATTAAACTGACTAGGAGGAGAAATGCGAGAATTGATACCAACACAGTTGGAGTTGGTAAAAGCAAAAATTAATGCACAGATGGAGATTAAAAAACAAAACAAATGGAACAAGAATTTAGAATGAAAAAGCTAACAGTGAATAGACCTGAAGAAGAAATAAGACTTCAGAAATTTGACATATCAAAGAAAGTCAATTTGGTACCAAAATTTTAAGAATCTGAGGTGGATGACTACTTTCAACACTTTGAAAAGACAGCGATAAACCTGGAATGGCCAAAAGCAGTGTGGCCCATGCTACTACAAACAGCTCTAAGGGAAAAAGCATAGAAAACTTAGAAAGGCAAACTTACAGACTTCTTAAGACAAAGGAGACATATTTCGAGTGATGAAATTCTGTGAAAGAAGTAGGAAGAGACTTTGATAAATTAAAACAACTAATCTTCATAGAATAATTCAAGAAAGGATTAACAAAAGAATTAAAGATTGATATGGACGGAAAAAAAGTAGAAAATGGCTATGAATTAGCAAACCTAGCAGATGCATATACCATGACACATGGAAGAGCCCCCCCAAAAAAAAATGTTGAAAAAAAGTAGAAGGGATGACAGCAAATTCAAATAGAAGAGAAAAAACAGGTTAATGATGAACAGGAATAACTCTTCTGCAGAAATGGCAGAATATAAATTACATCAACTGCTTTTATTGTCACCAAACTGGAGACATTGTCATGAACTGCAGAAATCGGTTGATTGATAAAATGAAAGCACCAAAGTCAAACAAGCCACAAGGTATAATTGCCACAAGAAAGGTGTTGATTGGATATAGATCATTTACATCCAAGGGAAAATTAGCACACCTGGACAGGGAAATACATATATCGAGAAATACAGGAGCATCTCAGTCACTGTTAACATGGAAATGTATACCCAGAGAACAAAATTCAGCTGTAAGAAAACATATATATTAGTAAGAAAGTGTATATTAGAGAAAGAGAAAATAAACTGAAAGACATTCCCATTCACCAAATTAATTTGCAGTCAAAAATAATTTCCGATACAGTGAACATTGGAGTTGTAGACGAACTACTAATGTGAGGAATAGACCCATTAATAGGAAATGATTTGTCAGGAAACAAGGAGCCAAGACCCAATCAAAACAACCAAGAAGCTCACAGAAAAACCAAATTTCGTCTGAAGGATGAAAATAAGATGAAAACAGCCACAGGACCAGCAATGCATGCTAAAGCAAAACAGTGAGAAAAGGAAAATTCAGAGAAGAGAAAAAGCAAAAAACTAGGAAAAGAAATGCAGAAAAATTCCAAAGGTATGAAGGACCTCATCAGGAATCAAAGAGAGGATACAGAACTCGAGGAGTATTACAGAATAGTGGAGAATGGAAATGAGGATAAATCATTCTCAAACATTCATATGAAAAGGACTCCTTATGAAGAAATGGAAATCATGAGAAAAACCAGAAAAAGAAAACTTGACAAAGTGTAAACAAGTAATAATACCAAAGAAATACAGGAATGTCATATTAAAAATAGTGCACAAAATACCATTAGCAGGGCACTTAGGAATCAACAAGACATATGAAAAGATATTGCGATATTTCTACTGGCGTGGAATGAAGCAAGACATAATTAAGTTCTGTAACAAATGCTACATATATCAAATGGTCGAGAAGCCGAAAATGAAAATTCCCACCCAAACCATTAAAACCCACTTCCATATACGATGAACCCTTCAACAAAATTCTGTCACACCATTATCAAAGACAAAAAAGGGTAACTAATA
>CAUZXS010001510.1:0-10000 GCA_963585895.1 Sepioteuthis lessoniana
AACACATGGTATTTTAGAAATTCAAATATGCACATTTTTTTTATTAGGTAGACTACACTCATCTCTTTTACTTACTCTCTTTCCTTTTGTTTTTTCTTTGTTCATCATAACTTTTGAGTGTCCTGTATATGGCATTAAACAGCATCCAGTGGTGAGACTCAAGTTCTGGATCTTTGGCAGTGTAGAGTCACCACATCTTTTTCTTTACTCTCAGGTCTATTCTGACCAAGATTAGTTGTACCTGCTTGGGTTCCATTTATCATATTTACCAACCCCTCCGCTCGGGCAGGATATGACACAAGGTCAATTTTTAAGCGGAGTTTAACAGGTTTGAATTCAGAGATTTTCTGAAAGACATTAGTGTAAAGTGAAATGCAAACAGATCTGTCCAGGATTTCACCTCTGGGTGCCAACTCCATTTCCTATTATGATAATTGTTACACTAAGAATACTCCCCACACATTGTTTCTGTACATTCATGAAGCATATTATATAATGTTTTGAAATTGAAATATTTTTCCCTAATTATTCTAAAGGACTTTTTATATTCCACATAGATTTTATTATGGGCTTCCATATATGATTCCTTTATTTACTTTAACTCACTGGCTCAATTGGCTGGGTTTGCAGAATACACCGACTGCATCTCTGTAGAAGGATAAGACTCCCTCAATGAGTGTTCTGGATATGACCCTAAACAATTTGATGGTGAGGCTCCAGTAATGCTGGAGCTTTTGGGAATGTGGAGTACTCCTTGGTTGCTATCGCTCACAGGTGCACTCTAGCTTAGAATAGTAGCTTTTGATAGGGTCCTATTTATGGGTCAAATAGAACTGTTTGACATTTAAAGTGTGCACAAACAAATGACTTATGCTAAACTGAATTGCTTGAAATAGAACTGTTTCATCATTTAACTGTGTGTAAACAAATGGCTGATGTTTAATTGAATTATTAGTGCTAAATAGCAATACCTGAAAACATTTAACTGTGTGCAAACAAATGATTAATAGTTAATAGAATTATTTGTATAAGATAGAAATAAGTGAAACCATTCATGTGTGCAAAAAAAGAGTTCACGTTCATTTAAAAATGTTATCTCTAAAAGGTGTTTAGAAATCATATATTTAATATATATCTATCAAAAGGATTTGGCATGAAATAACCTACAATGGTTGATATACCTTAAAACCAAACCAAACTCGCTATGTTGGTTAATAAAAATGAGGGCCTTGTGGTTAAGAGAGGAATCAATCTAAATATATTTGGCAAAGAACTTCTAAGTTATAATTTCATTTTTAGAAAACCTGTATTTAATGACTATTGACATTTACAGATGAAAAAGCTAAAGACTGCAAGAAATATTGTACTGATTGGCTTATATTCAATGTAGCATTAAGGAATACTAAAATGGAAACTTACTAGGAATTTGTGTGTCCAATGTCTAATAAAACCAACTGAAACTGAATATGATATTAAGTGATATAAAATATGATCTTCTGGTACTGTTACTGGCAAAGTGTGAAACTAAAGTACTATATTGAATTCCAGGGCATTCTAAAGAATTCTTAAAACTTCAAGCTGGCATGGTTTAGAATATATTGATTGTTGAAAAGATAGATTTGTAGTGAATCTGACTGTACGATAGAAATATGTGGAAAGTTGGTTAAATCAAACACTTAACTCAGATTTAGATGTGTGATATTTCATTTGGGCTTAATTTCATCTTCAAGAACTTCTTCAAGACAGAGACTGTTTTCTGAGTTTTTTCTATTTAAAGGCATGTGAGGAGAGTGGAGCGGGTATGGTATAGTTGTAGCAAGAAAAGTTGGGAGGGATTTAAAATCAAGTGTATCAGGTTTCATTAAAATTTTTTTGTTTTGAAAGTGGACATAAATTTTAGGGAGCTGATAAGAAAGAATTAGGGAAAGGTTTGTGTGGAAGTGGTTTTGGCATGGCTTGTTTCATGGAAAAGATATTGACTATAATGTGATATCCAGAAAATTGTCTATATTGTGGTGTCTAGGTTGTAATTGGAGTGAGGAAAGGCTAAGAGGGAAAATGATTAGGAAAGTCTTTAAATCCCTCCCAACTTTTCCTGCTACAACTATACCCCCTCCACTCTCCTCATATACTTTTAAATAGAAAAACTCAGAAAACAGACTCTGTTTTGAAGAAATTCTTGAAGATGAAATAAAGCCCAAATGAAATATCACACATCTAAATTTCAGTTAAGTGTTTGATTTATCCAACTTTCCACATATTTCTATCAATATATTGATTGTATCCCTTGCAGAATAGGTAAAACAACCTCCTAAGAATGGATGTACTTTGTATGACACTAAACAGCATCTAATGTGAGGTTCTAATTCTGTAGATCTGGGATTGTGGAGTATCCACCCCTTCATTGCAATTACTCCCAGCTCCGCTCTGACCCAGAGTGGTAGTATCTATTGGGGTTACATCTATGGGTCAACTAGAAATATTTGATAATTTTCTTTATTTGAAACTAGTTAACTGTGTGCAAACAAATGACTTAAATTCAGTTATTTGTGTTTGATAGCAGTACTTGAAAACATTTAACTGTTTGCAGATAAAACTATTAGTGTTAGTAATGCTTGAAACTATTCAAATGTATGCAAATTATTTGTATTAGATAGGAATACTTTATATAAAAAAAATTTGTGCAAATAACTATTTATAAAAAATGAAAATGCAATTTAAAAAATTCAATAGAACATTAAAAATATAGTTAAGGTTATAATCAAACATTTTCAAATGAATTAAATTGCAGCATTAGCTAACCCATAAGGAGTTGATATGCCTTTAAACAAACCAAATCAAACCATCTCAAGATGGTTAAGTTTAATATCTTAAATATTTTGATTATAAAAATATTTTTATGCTGACCATGTGCCAATATCTTTTTACTTAATTTTTTTTATCTTTAAGCATATTATCAAATTTATATTAAAAAGGACACATTCACCATTTTCTTATCCTAGCCAAAAATAGAGAAAATTGGACAAAAATATTTTACATTGATTAATTCTAAATATTCCCAAAAGAAAACTTGTTTTAAAGATATGGAAATTATCTTTTTTTTTGTACAATAAACATCTATGTTAATGATAGGGGAATATTTGTTTTTTGCTCTCTGAAGATATTCAGATGGTTTCATATATTAGACTAATGGCAAAGTTTTAATGTAAAAAAAAAAAAAAATTCTTATAAGCAATGATCAATGACATTCTATGTTGTTGTAAGATGTAATTTATGAAGTAGAATCTATATCAGGTCTGGGCAACCTTTTTTGTGAAATGCATCACATAAGGAGACATGGGCTTATCATCAGGTGGGCTGCACAACTAAAATGAATTCAAGGTAATTTTTTTGTTCAGATACTTCAAACACTTTTACTACAGAAGACCATATACATAAGCATTTGCCTTAGAAATAGGGAAAAAAGTTGTTTTTTTTTCTTCAGTAAAAATATCTTTTCTATAAATAAATTGAAATCTTAGGCAGGTCACTCAGAAAGCACTGCTGGTCACATGTAGCCAGCAGGTTGCAGTTTTTTCCATGACTGATCTAAATCCATACAGAATTTATGAATTATGAATCGCCTTACTAAAATGATTATTAACATTTAATTAATGTTTTTTTTTTTTTTAACCTTTTTATTGACAGATAAAAATGATGAAAATGTTGCTCTGCCTGTGAACTGTTAGCAGTAAAAATATTGCTCTGTCTTCAAAAGGGTTAATAATTAGATTTATAATTCTTTAAGCATAGGATTTAAAATAATTAAATAGCAATATTGCTTAGTTGGTGACCTTAGTTGAGTGTGACCGAAAGGCTCCCTTTTCAATAGCTGCTTCACTGAGGTGTAGGAGAGGGTGCTACTTCATTCCCAAGATAACCAGCCCATTGGCTTAGTTGTAGAGTGTTCACTAATGGCTTGGGAGACTGGGGTTCATTCTCAGGTCGAGTCATACCAAAGACTCAAAAAGTGGTACTTGATACATCCTTGCTTAATACTCAGCATTATAAGGTATGTTTCAAGAGTAAAGTGGAGCAATCCAGGGAAAGGAGTACTACACCTCGGTGTAGTAGTGATTAAAAAGGGAACTTTCTGGTAGCCCTCGACTATGGTCACCAACTTTACTTTACTTTATTGCTTAGTTAGGTCTAATAATCTGAAAAAGCAGTAAGCAAATAAATATTTAATCTGAAAAAGCAGAAAACAAATATTTAAATCAATAAATCTTGTGTTAAAAATGATAATTTATTGACAAAACTACCAAAAAGTGTTAAAAAATCATTTAACAAAACTCTAAAGTGTTTCAGAGAATAATATTCATAATAAAGAAGATATAATTGGTAAAACTGTTATGAAGATTTATCTTTTAAATTGTAACAATTACCATTTGATTGACATTTTAAGTTTGCACCAAAGATTATAAAATAACTTGCCGATATCCAAGTATTGCTCTCTTGTCTGTTGTAAATAGGTACTAAATTTATCTTTTGTTCATTTATACTTATGCACACACACAAACACACGCACACACACACTTATTTATATATGTATAGAAATATATATGCATATACAATGACATTAAATCCATTTTTGACACTAATTTCTAGCTATGTCTTTTTTTATTTTATAAACGAGTAAGAATCATTGAAGAAATATAAAATTGTTTTCTCTCCATTGTGTGATGGCTATCTGAAGAGGTTGGCTTCGTTTATAGAGTTGCCAGCTGAAAATAATCTATAATAGCCAAATGATGGTTTGTTGAATTTTTTCAATTATATAGAAATTTGCTCTGTAAGAAATTTATATTTTGATTATCATACATTGAGCACTCCTGGAGATTTATAAAAATCCTCATATATATTCTCTATTAAAATCATTCTAGACTTATCTTTAGATATATAATAAACAAATTATTATAAAAATGTTTTTCTTAAATCCAAAAAGTGCTCAATTACTAGCCATTAGATCATGATAAAACCTAAAATAGATTGTTTTCTCATTTCTTCTTGTCAATTTTATAACTAAAACTCTAATGTATTTAGAAAAAAAAATTGAAATGAAACATATGACTGAAATTGATAAAGAAGAATTAATGAATATTGAATATCCCTCAAACAATGCAAAAAAATGGCTGCATGGTAAGAAGCAGAAATAAATGGAGAAAAAAAAGACCACTTCCACTATTACATTTATTTAATGGCATATTAACCTTTGTGGGTTATGTAATGCTAAAACCATCCTTGTAGAAGAACAGCAGTGATACTTTTTAATCTATAGCTGGGACAATAAGGGACTTCATTGCTTTTCTGAGGAAGGATATTACTTGAAAGTGAAAGTAATAGTACAACTAGAGTTCAAACTCACTTAGAGGCCACAATATATGAAAATTAGATAAGGGACTTCCTCCACAATTGCAAAATATATGAAAATTAGGAAGGGACTTCCTCCACAATTGCAAAATATATGAAAATTAGGAAGGGACTTCCTCCACTATTGGAAAATATATGAAAATTAGGAAGGGACTTCCTCTACTGTTGGAAAATATATGAAAATTAGGAAGGGACTTCCTCCACTATTGGAAAATATATGAAAATTAGATAAGGGACTTCCTCCACTATTGCAAAATATATGAAAATTAGTAATGAATTGGTCACAGGATGAGTAGTATGATATGCTAACTGTACTAGATTGTTATGCAGGGACTGAAGAATAAGATTGATGGAATTTTATATATTACTTTTTTTCACTTCAAGGAGGCAAGTTTCCCAATAATCATCATCATCATCATATCGTGCTGGCAGCACGGATATCCCTGACCCTCTCTCGCCACTCCTCCCTATCGTTCATCGCCCTAGGTAGGTCTTCAGGACAACAACCTGTATCCTCACATAGCTGCTGAATGTACGTTCGTGCTGGTCGTCCTGCTTTTGCGTGGCCGTGTGTGGGGATCCATAAGAGTACATCTCTTATGAGTTCATCTCTGCTTCTCCAGCAATGTCCTGCATGTCTGGTTCGCCTAACTTGAATAGTTTTCGTGATAGGGGGCAGGTGGCCGTACAGTTGGTGTCTTGTGGGGTGTTGCTGCCAGGACTTGTTCAGGATTGCACGCAGCATTCTTGTGTAATTGCCATCTAGTTTCTTCTCCAGCCGTTTTGTTAGCGTCCATGTAGTGCATCCATATAGCAGTATCGATGTGACCGCTGCCTGGAAGAAACTGCGTTTCATTTTATCGGTTAGGTCTGATTTCCATATAGTCGATAGCCTATTGATAGCTGTCCATGCTTTCGTTAACCTCGTTTCGATGTCCTTTTCGGTTGATTCGACACTGCTTCCTAGGTACGTGAATTTGTCTACTAGTTTTAGAGGGGTTCCTTCTAGAGTGGAGATGTCCCCCGTTTGGTTATAGCATATATATTCCGTTTTGTGTGCATTAACATGGAGGCCTATGCTTGCTGCTGCTCGTTCCAGGCTATGCAGAAGTGTTTCGGCTTGGTCAGGTGTATTTGCCAGTATCGCTATGTCATCGGCGTAGTCGGCGTCGGTAATTGTTGTTGCGGGGTATCTTCTGCTTCTTTTCTTCGTCAGTTCGAAGCCATTCTCTTTGATTTTGTCAATCGATGTTCTAAGTACGTAGTCTAGACAAATGATAAAGAGATACCGAGCCAGCGTGTCCCCTTGTAGTACTACTGCTACAATGTCGAAGTATTCTGTGTCTCCATCTGGTGATCGTACTTTTACTTTAGTGTTTCTATAGAGAATCGTTATTGCTGCTACGGTTTCTTTAGGTACGCCGTACGCTAGTAGGATTTGTTCCATCTTTCCTCTGTGAATGGAGTCGAAAGCCTTGGTAAAGTCGACAAATATTAATGTCGCTTGTAGGTTCTTTGCCCGTACACCTTCAAGGATTCTGCGGATGGTTAGTATTTGTGAGGTCGTAGATCTATTTCTTCGGAAGCCATTTTGGTTTTTTCTAAGTATGTTGTCGATTTTGGGTTCTATTCGGTTTCGTAGTAGGGCATTGTAAATTTTGGCAGCTATGGATGTAAGTGTTATGCCTCGGTAGTTTTTGGCTAATCCGAGGTCTCCCTTTTTAGGGAAGGGGAGTATGCATCCCTTCGTCCATCTATCTATCGGATTTTGATTGTATACTGCGTTGCAGTGTCGGAGCAGTATGTCGTCGAATTGTCTGGTCTTCCATACTTCCGGGGGAATTTCGTCCAGTCCTGCAGCTTTCCTATTTTTAATTTTTCTGAGAACCGAGTCGAGTTCTCCTTGTGTGAACGGTCCAAGTTTAATGTCTAATTGTTTGCTAATTATTCTGGTGATTGGTTCAGGCGTTATTTTTGGTGGGTTTCCAAGTAAGTTTTCGAAGTGCTGTTTCCACAGTTTTATTCTTTCTTGTTGGTTTGCTGCTTTAAGTTTTGCTTTGGCTGTGTTCTTTCTTCTGCTCACTTCGTTTATTGTTTGCCAGGCAATTCTAGATTGTCTATCTTCTACCGAGTCTCTAATCTTATCTATCTGATTTTGAATGTATTCTGTCTGTTCCTTTATATATATGCCTGCTAATTGATATTGTGCTGTTTTTAGTTTTAAGGCATTTGTGTTTGTTGGGTTTTTTCGATAGTTTTTGGAGGCTGTTTTCACTAGTGCACGTTTTTCTCTCACCGCTAAGGTTTCCCATGGGACTCTATATTTAGTTTTAATTTTTGTTGGAATGTATTTTGCTGCTGCCTCAAGGTGTGCATTGACGAAATTTTCGTATTCGTCGTTTGGTGTACTTTTTTCCGTCTTTTCTTGTAGTGTTTCGAATCTGTTTCTTAATTCTAATACGTATTTATCTCTGACATCTTTGTTGTTTAATAGGGCCCAGTCATAGTGTTTGGTGGTCGCTGTTCGTTTGTCGTTTTTTCGTAGGCTTAACCGTATTTTCGCTGTGACTATTCGGTGATCGGTGAACACACCCTCAAAAGAGGAGTATGCCTCGCAATTCAATGCACTATTCTTCCATTTCTTGTTTATAAGGACGTAGTCTATCTGAGCTTTAGTATTGTTTGCGTACGTGTATGTCCATAGTTTGCCCTCTCTTTTTTGGTAGTTTGTATTGAGGCATGCTAATCTATTTTCTATCATGAAATCTGTTAGATGTTGCCCATTTCTATTTGACGTGTTGTGGAGGCTGTATTTGTTGTTTCCGTTTTTCCCGATTTGTGCATTCATGTCTCCGCCAATGACTAACATGTTGTGTTTCGGGATACTACGCACTAATGAGGATAACTCATCGTAGAAGGTGACTATTTCATTTTCTTCACTAACATTGGTGGGGCTGTAGCATGAGACGATTGTTGCTCTGGGGTTTCCGTTAAATGTAGCTACCATCATTCTAGGTTGTATTTTCTCTATGCTATTAAGCGTTTTTAGTGCTCTAGGTCCTATAAGCAATCCTACCCCTCCCACTGCGGCGTTGACAGAGTTTTTCCATGCGGATACAGTGGCGAGCGACCATCCATTGCCAGTTTCGTGATATTTGATATCTTCTGTGTGCGTGTATCTGTGTTCTTGTATGCATATTATGTCTATTTTATGTTCTTCGGCCGATGCGATTAGCTCTGGGAGTTGTCCTATTCTATTTAAGGTTCTTACGTTAAATGTGGCTATTTGTAGTGTTTGTTTGTATTTTAGTAGTTTTGATTGTTTGAGCTCTGTAGCTGATTTTTCGAACACCGAGGCCAGGGCTCCAACCTCAGCAGGACGCGCCCCTGTTTTACCCGCGCGAAGAGCGATGCGGTTTGTGTAAGTGGTTTGAGTGTGGGTCATGGTTATCTTTCGATGGCTGTTTTATTCTCTTCTATAGAAACCACTCTTATAGAGGAGCAGCAGTAGTTCCCCGATCGAACTGTCGATCCTGAGCGAAAAGTCGTCAAACTCACGTCCAGGACCCATTTGGGTATTGAGTTTGGTCGTCCATTGGTTTATTCAAATACCTTAACGTACATCATGCTGCTTCCCATGTGTACATAAAATTAAAAAAAAAAAAAAAAAAAAAGGGGGGGGGTGGAATTTGTTTTAAGTTTTAACTTAGTTAAAATCCAACATTAAGGTACTTTCTTATGACTTTCACTAGTACTGACTTATTCTTTTTTGCTGTATTGGGACTTTTCCAAGGGTTTTTCATTTTTTTTTCTTCCATCCTACAGTTGGGGACCTAGCAGGCTTCAGGAATTATAGAGCTCTGTGGTAGCATTAGGCGTTCTAGGCTTTTTCTTCTAAACTACTGTTAGGGCTTTCTTTAGGAATTTTTAAATTATTCCATAGAAGATATTTAAAAACATTCTGCCTTGTTCGCTGACATGTGGATAGGCTTAATATCAAATTGGCTTTACAGTAGAGTAAGCGTGCCTTTACATTTAAAACGCATAGTTTAAGCATTATTTTACAGACAAAATACAGCATAACATTTTGTAAAATTTAGCATTTTAAATTGGAATTAAAGACATACTGACCAATATTGACATATTTCTTCCACTTGGCTCCTGAGGTCAAATGCTTCTTCTTCGTTTGGACTTTTATTTACTACTGATATTTTAGGTAGCTTTGGGGGCGGTCTAGTGGGGTGAAGGGGACAATTCGTTTTTGTTGCTTTTTTTTTTTTTTTTTCCTTTCTTTCCTTTTTCCCTTTCTGAGGGGGGGGGGGGCTGTGGTAGCATTCTAGGCTTTTTCTTCTAAACTACTGTTAGGGCTTTCTTTAGGAATTTTTAAATTATTCCATAGAAGATATTTAAAAACATTCTGCCTTGTTCGCTGACATGTGGATAGGCTTAATATCAAATTGGCTTTACAGTAGAGTAAGCGTGCCTTTACATTTAAAACGCATAGTTTAAGCATTATTTTACAGACAAAATACAGCATAACATTTTGTAAAATTTAGCATTTTAAATTGGAATTAAAGACATACTGACCAAT
>CAUZXS010001510.1:15000-30000 GCA_963585895.1 Sepioteuthis lessoniana
ATGCTTAAAATAACCTCCTCCACCCCCACAAAAAATTGTTATCACACTAACCAGTATCTAGTGGTGAATCTCCAATTCTAGAGATCTTGGGAGTAAGGAGTAGCCCTTTATTGCCATTACTTCCATGTTCATTTTGATCTGGAGTGGTAGTGCCTGTTTGGATGAAATAGATCTGCTTGAAAATTATTTCTATTAGATAGGAATACTTGATACCATATAACTGGGTGCAAATTATTTGTATTAAGAATAATTACTTTAATTGGCCCATTGGCATAATGGTTAGAGTGTTTGCCAATGGTCTGGGAGACGAGTTCAATCCCTGATCGAGTCATACTAAAGATTTAAAAAATTGTACTTGTCTCCTTGTTTAACAGTAAGTATTATAAGGTATGGATTAAGGGTAAGGGGAGCAATCCAAGGAAAGGAATAGTACCCTTCTTTACTCCTCAGTGTAGTAGCTATTAGAAAGGGAGCCTTTCAATCACCCTTGACTACTGTCGGCCAACTTATAATTGTTTACTATGGATTATTATTTCTTGAAACTATATACAAGGGTCGTTCAAAAAGTTCTAGTCCTTACCTAGAAAGAGCATATTTTAAACTTTTTTTTATTATGGCAACACACAACTACTTTTTGTGAAATTGGAAAAACTAATTCAGATTTTTCTATTTTCATAAGTGGTCGTATTTTGTCACAGTTATACTCTTTTTTCTGGGTAAGGCTTAGAACTTTTTGAATGACCCTTGTTACTGTGTTCAAAAAATGATTTTTATTGAATAGAAATAATTACTTGAAGCCATATAATTATTAGTATTAGATTGAAATACTTGAAACCATACAAATGTGTGTAAATTATTTGTATTAGATTAAAATACTTGATTTCTAGTAAGTAAGCAAGTAAAGTTGGCGACCATAATCGAGGGTGACCTGAAAGCTCCTTTTCAATACCTACTACACCAAGATGTAGGGAAGGGCGCTACTCCTTTCCCTGGATTGCTCCACTTTACCTCTGATCTGTATCTTATGATGCTGAGTGTTAAGCAAGGAGGCATAAAGTACCATTTTTTGAGTCTTTGGTATAACTTGACCTGGGATTGAATCCTGGTCTCCTGGGCCATTGGCGAACACACTAATCACTAGGCCAATGAACTTGATATATAATTGTGCAAAAACTCTTAAACAACTACCAGAAAAATGTGAATATACACAGAATACAATTCCCTAACCAAAGTATAAAATAACTCTAGATGGGTTGATATACCATTAAAAACAACAATTATCTCTTGAAATTTAGCCCAGCTGCCAATGCAGGAACTCTTGAGAGATTCTCCATGAACTCAGAATTGATTGAAAAATAAAACAAAAGTACTTTTGATACCCTCTAATTTATCACTTGGTATATTATTTATGAAAAATATTGTTTTTAGATAGTTATTAAAAAGACATAAAACAAATCTAGTTTGTTTTGTATTTACTCTTTAGAAAGAAAGACAAGCCTCACTTAAACTTAAAATACTGTATTTTGATTCTTCAAATTTTTCTCATGTTTCAACTTGGGTTTCATTCCTCTTAATCTACAATTCCTGTAACTCTATAACCCTCTCCCCAAGATTCTTTGTGCTGGAAAGATGCAAAATCTCAAATTTATCCTGTATCATGTTGACTGAAGATTATGTTGATTATTGGCATCATCACTTACTGATTTTGTTACTATAATCATTTATTCAGCTTAGCAGTTATGTTTTGAAGTTAAAGTCCAATTTATACATGAAGCCAATTCTTTGGCATTCATCAGTCATGAAGAATAGACAGTCAATATCCTCTGATGATGGCCAAAAGCCAAAACTGGTCAGGATTAACAAGTCTTTTTCTCTCTCACTCTCTCTTTCTACATATATGTATGTGTGTATATATATATATATAAATTTTTACCAATGCTTATTGCTCTATTGGCTAGGGTTTTAGATTATGCCAACTGCAGCTCTGCAGAGAGATAAGATACTCCTGACATGTGTCCTGGCTATGACACTAAATTGCATCTAGTGGTGAGGCTACAGTCTTGGAGCTTTGGGTAATGTAGAGTACCTTTTCATTGCCATTACTCCAAAGTCTAATCTGACCCAGGTAGTACCTGTTAGGGCCCAGTCTATGGGTCAAATAGAGCTGTTCAATCATTTTTCTTAGGGTTATTATCGGTATTTATTATTTGAAACCATACAGCTGTGTGCAAATTATTTATATTAGATAGGAATACTTGATAAATACAATTACTAAAGTCAAATCACAATACTTGTAACCATATAACTATGTGTAAACAAATGAGCTCTAACTTGTTTAAAAAAATAAAATTACCAACAAACTATTCACTAGCAAATAATTCATTTGAAATCAAGATTTGGCACCAAATAATCCACAAGGGTTGATATGCCATTAAACTCCAACCAACTTACCAACTACCAATGCTTACGTGTTTATTCTTTTGGTCATAACTTATGATACAAGTTGCAGCAGAAATACTTTCCACATTCTAAACTGTCACTTGTATGAACTTAGGCAAATGACACTGGTAGCTCCATCTAGCTAATGTCTTAGTGTTTTTTCTTCAATCAGTCAATCCCAGTACAGGAGCGTGTTTATGTACTGAATATGTAGGAGATTTCACAACAAACTGTCT
The DNA here is from genome assembly GCA_963585895.1 of Sepioteuthis lessoniana. Taxonomy (NCBI): domain Eukaryota; kingdom Metazoa; phylum Mollusca; class Cephalopoda; order Myopsida; family Loliginidae; genus Sepioteuthis; species Sepioteuthis lessoniana. The sequence goes on from CAUZXS010001510.1 coordinate 17,676, forward strand.
CACAGTCTAGGTTGCTTTCTTTTAATCGATTAACATGTGGTTCTGAAATTTTCAACCCGTAGCAGTATCAATTTTCTATCCAGAACAACATCATTCTGATGTAACATGAAATAAGTCCCAAAAGCTCTCTGTGTAGCAATTACAGATTTACTGGTTTAAAAAAATATTTCAACAGTAAATACATGGTATATATTGATCAAAGTCATGTTTTAACTAAAAAATTGTTAAAACATTAGCTTAGTGGAGTTACCATTGCCACTTGCCTAAGTTCACTTGCTCTGTAGAAGTGATATTTTAAAATGTGGGGGGTATTTCTGCCATACCCTGTATAAAATACATCTAATTCAAAATACCAGTGTCATGTTCTGAAAAATATGCTGTTATGATCTTGCATGTGGAATTAAAGATGATTATTAATCAAATATTAAATTAAATGCATCACATTAACTTGAAAATATTATCTGAATTTTTAGAAAATGTTTGTATTTACAATTAACCTTCAAATATAACATTAAAAACAAGATTAAGCAAATTCAAAAAAGTTTATACTAGTGAATTATTATAATTTCTATTTGGATTATCAAATCATTTCCATTAATATCAACATAATATCAACAATGATTATAAGTAATTGTTGTGGACCAGTAAAGGGTCCAGAAGAAAGACACGCACTTGGGTTTACATGGAACAAAGTATATTAACGAAAGTATAATACAATATAGATAAAAAGGGGTTGAATGTCAGTCTGACTGCCAAAGTGTTAGGCTGGAATAAACTTAGCACCGAGATGAATATTCTCCTGGTATTGATAGCAACAGGAAGAGTTCATTACAGTCCACAGGTTGGGTACCATAACAGTAGTGAATTCCACTAGTAACTTAAATGGGCTATGAAATGGATAATATCCCAAATTTCTCAAAAATATGTCTTCTCTTCTTTATCTCAATACCAACTGTTTAACTACTACCCCTGGCAAAAATTATGGAGTTGGCACACATGGAAGATATTCACTTCAGGTTCTTATTTAGCAGTAAATAAACTAATTACAGATAAGATACAGAATATTTTTTCTTTAATAGCTGAACATTCTGACTTCATAAAATATTCCTTAAACAAACAAGGATTAAATTATTCAAATTAATGGCATCATTTTTTTCCCAAGTGATGTAAAAGAAAACATAATGAAATAAACCAATTTTATGGAAATAAATTATGTAATGATCTTGTAATTTGTATTCGTAAAACAAATACCAGCTGAAACCTAGATATGTAAATTAGTCTGCAGTTAAAAGGCAGTGCTTGCAGATTTTAACAAGTGGTTGAGCATAGCCAATCAAAAGGAAACATGGCTAAAAAAAAAAAAAAAAGAATTGTCAATTGAAACAATAGAAAGGATTGTAAAACTCATTCAAGAAGGCAAACCAAAATGGGGTGTGGTGAAAGATGTTGGTTGCTTCCAGTCAGCTGTGTCTAAAGTAGCTAGAATGTTCAGTTATAAAAGAAAAAAAAAAAAAGATGTTTTGCATCTTATCTGTTAATTGCTTATTTACTGCTAAATAAAAAAAAAACCTGTTGATTATTGGCATTGTCCATTTCTGATTTTTTTTTTTCATTGTAGTCATTTACTCAGCTTAGTAGTGACACAAGGCCAAAAGTATGGTACACCTACTTAGAATCTCACTCACTAGTAATGGGCTGCCCACTCAAAGTACCTGAGGTACTATATCATTTTGTCCTATAATAGTTGTTATATTTGCATATATTTAAAATGAATAGGTCCTCAAGAGATTTGGTTTTAAGTTATTGATTTTTTGCTTCTATAACACAAACAAAATTAAATCCCTTGTGGACCTATTCATTATGAAGTATTTACTTTTTCTCTCATTGGATCAATGAAAAAAATTTTTTTAAATTTATCTATCTATCTATCTGAAATGTAACAATTATTACTGGATAGTGATGTTTGAGGCAAAATCTCCACACTAAACGGTAGCTCTCTGAAACTAGTTGACAAGTTCTCCTACCTACCAGACATCGACACATGACTAGCAAAGGTATGGACAGCTATGGATAGGCTATCAGTCATACGGAAGTCAGACCTGACCGATGAAATGAAGTGCAGTTTCTTCCAAGCAGCGGTTATGTCGATACTGTTATATGGATGAACTACATGGATGCTAACTAAACATATGGAAAAAAGCTTGACAGCAACTACACAAGAATGCTGCAAGCAATATTGAACAAGTCCTGGAGGCAGCACCTCACAAAGCATCAGCTGTATGGCCATGTACCACCCATCACGAAAACTATCAAAATTAGATGAACCAGATATACGGGACACTGCTGGAGAAGTAGGGACGAGCTCATAAGTTATTTACTCCTGTGGACCCCTTCACATGGATGAGCAAAGGCAGAACAACCAGCTTGAACCTACATACAGCAGCTCTGTGCTGATATGGGATGTAGCCCTAAAGACCTACTGGGAGCAGTGGAAGATAGGAAGGGGCGGCGAGAGAGGGTCAGGGATATCCCTGCTGATAGTGCGACATGATGATGATGAATGAGTGATGTTCATAGAATGATATAATTTTTAGTGAGCTATGTTAGCAGACCATTTTCAGTGAGTTTGAGTGCCCCGTACTTCTCGCTTCATGCTAAACTAAGCTGAGCTTATAAAATGACAACCATCATGGAACAGAGGTTGTCAATTATTATTATAATTATTTGTTTGTTATGCCTCCTTGGACATCTCTTTTTATTTTCTTCTCACATAAAACTTAAAAATTAGAGAATCTTTGCACAGAACACGTACAATATTCATACAATATATACAAATCAAAAAGTTACTTTATTAGAACAATTTACCGAGAACCAGCTCATTGTAGGTGTAGGGGAGGGCGCTACTCCTTTCCCAGGATTGACCCACTTTACCCTTGATACATACCTGATAATGCTGAGTGTTAAGCAAAGAGGTATCAAGTACCTTTTTTAAAGTATGACATGACCTGGGATTGAATCCTGGACCATTGGCAAACACTCTCTCCATTAGGCCATTTTTTTTTCCTATAAGATTTCTTCCAAGTAGCACTTGTATCAATACTACTTTGTGGATGCACCACATGGATACTGAAAAAACACCTAGAGAAAAAGTTAGATTGGAACTGCATAAGAATGCTACGAGTTATATTGAACTAATCTTGGAAGCAACACTCCATGAAACAACAGCTGTATGTATCTGAGTAAGACAAACAATACACACTGCATTTTAGATGAAGAGACATGCTGGAAAAGTAAGGACAAAAAAATCATAAGTGACATTTTCCCATGGACTGTACAGATAAGCCAGTGCTGGTTGACCTGCAAGAGCATACTTACAACAGCTCATTGTTGACACGGGATGCATTTTAAAGGACCTACCTGGAGTGATGAACAATAATAGAGAGAGAGAGTGAATGTTTTATTTTGAGTTTTTGGGTTTATTTCCTAAAAAGTTTGCTTTCTCCTGTTCTACTGGGAAACTTTTCTATAATTTTGGTCAATTTTCTTCGTTCTGATTTTTTAAGTTTTATTTTTGGAGAGCTTTTAAAATTCCCTTGAATGATTATTTCATTTTATTTTTTTCTAGGATGGCTTTTTATCTGAAGATGATGCAGCCACTGAGCTGGATGGTAGTAACCCAAGTTTCATCTACCAATTGTTCCGAGGATTATACCGATCTTCCCTCACATGTCTCAAATGTGAAAGACAGAGCAACACCTATGACCCTTATCTGTGTTTGTCTTTACCGCTGCCTCAAATTCCTGACAGAGCGATTTATATTATTATCGTTTATCACGAATCCCGAGCCAAAGTGATAAAAATTGGAGTATTGTTGAAAAACACTGACACAATAGGAGACTTGAGAAGCTGTTTAGCAAACTTCACATCAATTTCAAAGTCACAAGTGAGTATTTAAAAAAATTATTTTCATATCTTTAGAAAAAAAAATTATATTCTTGATTACAAAATTGATAAAAAAAAAAGAAAAGACTTATTTGTTAAGGGTGGGTTGGATAACTATGTGGCTTTATTGTTCCTGAGCATGGGTCATTCATTGTTAAACTCTTTCTTATAGAATGTGGAGCTTTTACTCTTATCAGAAAATGCTTTGTGTGTACAAATAATATGAAAGATCTATTTGAAACTGTCAACATTGATCAGATTCTGTCCTTCTTAAGAGAAATAAAATTATGCAAAAAAATTATAAATATAAAACTGATCAATATCATAGAAAGTAACCTCTCTATATAATCCTTGGACCATTTATTAGAAAGCAATTCCAGATGATGCTGTCATCATTAAAATGAAATAAAATTCTTAAAAGATGTAAATGTAGATGTACAGTGTATGATATTCTTTAATTTCAAGGCATAAGATAACTCCAGACAGGTTTACATATTATTAAAATCCATCAACTAACCAACCAACCAACCAACCTACCTAGCTGGGGTCAGAGACAATGTCTCTTCTATTCAAAATCTTGTGGTGAAAAGAGATCGAAAATGGTTTTTTGGAACTGTCATGTTGACCCAGTATAGGACCACTAACAGACATGCAAATTGTCTATGGGAAATGATTATTTATTGCATCTCTACTTCTTGATAAGGTTAGAAGTGTTACAGAAGGAGGTGGCAAACTATGACCAACAAGCTAAATTTAGCCTTCCATGATATTTTATCTGGTCCATAGACCATATAGAATATGCTATTCTTCTTAAATAATAATTTTTATATTTTTTCTTTAATAACATTATGTATAAAATTACATGAACAAGAAAATTTTTTAAAAAATTTAAAATCATTGAAGACTACAATTAGTAGTAATGGAACTGCAATCCAAAGACAAATACAAACTTATTTTTACAAATACATTTCAGATGAAGGATGTTCTTTTTAAAAAAAATTTTTGTTTGAAAATTTGGTACTTTGTCTTTCTGTAATATAAACTATGTTAGCACTACCGTCTCAATTTCCTTAGTTATATTATACATTATATTCTCAATGATTGTTAAATAATCAATATTTATTTACAATATCTCTTTTAAAGTCTAGCTGAGTTAGGTTTGACTCAAAACAGCCCACGTTATTTATGCATTTAAAAACCTGCAATGTTATAATAGGGTATATAAGGAGATGTCATAATATCATATGTCCAGAGTATATAAGGAGATGTCATGATATCATATGTCCAGAGTATATAAGGAGATATCATGATATCATATGTCCAGAGTATATAAGGAGATATCATAATATCACATGTCTAGGGTATATAAGGAGATGTCATAATATCATGTGTCCAAGGTATATAAGGAGATGTTATAATATCATGTATAAGGGGATGCCATAATATCACATATCCAGGGTATATAAGGAGATATCATAATATCACATGTCCAGGGTATATAAGGAGATGTCATAATATCACATGTCCAGGGTATATAAGGAGATGTCATAATATCACATGTCCAGGGTATATAAGGAGATGTCATAATATCACATGTCCAGGGTATATAAGGAGATGTCATAATATCACATGTCCAGGGTATATAAGGAGATGTCATAATATCACATGTCCAGGGTATATAAGGAGATATCATAATATCACATGTCCAGGGTATATAAGGAGATGTCATAATATCACATGTCCAGGGTATATAAGGAGATGTCATAATATCATGTGTCCAAGGTATATAAGGAGATTTCATAATACCACTTGTCCAGAGTATATGTTATGATATCGCATGTCCAGGGTATCTCTTGGTTATGACACTGAACTGGTGCGGCTCCAGTTCTGGAGATCTGAGGAGTGTGGAATACCCCTTCATTGCCATTACTCTCAGGTACACTGATCCTGAGTGGTAGTATGTGTTAGAATCATATCTTTGGGTGAAATAGATTTGCTTAAAAATGATTAGTATATGATAGGAATACTTGAAAGCATATAATTGTGTGCAATCAAATTATTATCAATATTAAATATGAATAGCAACTTGAAACTAATTTAATAGGAATACTTGATGCATTATAACTGTAAATTATTTGTATTAATAATATTTACTTGAAGTTTTAATGTTTATTAGGATTATTATTACTTGAAATGATATAACTGAGTGAAAACAAATAACTATTATTAAATAAAAAAAAAATTACTTGAAACCATATAATTATGTATCAATTAGGAATTCATGAAACTATACAATTGTGGGCAAATTATTTGGAATTGATTGGAATGCTTGGTATCATTTGTGTGCAAAAAAATCTTAAGAAACAATTACCACCAAAATGTAAATATAAATGTATAATGTATATAATTCCCTAACTTAGAGGCATAAAATGACCCTACATAGGTTGATGTGTCATTTAAAATCAATCAATCATGATATCACTTAACTTGATTTTTTGCCCGATCTGTTCTTACATCAATAGTTTCTAAACTTTTTTTTTTTTTTTTTCGTTTGAACTTATGTGCACTTTAGAAGCAACAAAAATATTTTGGTGCACTTTTTATGTAAATCTCAAAATGGATTTTAAAAAGTGTGTGTGTGTGTGTGTGTGTGTGTGTATATATATATATATGGTATTCTTCAATCCAGTAAATCCGGAGTCAGGAACAATTCTGTCAGAACAAATAAATTATTCAAATTTTAAATATTTAAATATTCCTGGTAGAGAGCTCAATGTGTGTGTGTGTGTGTGTGTGTATGTATATATATATATATATATAGTCATCCACAGATGGTTTCCTTGTGTCACAACTCTTTAGTGTAACTAGACATGTAGAACGCTTCAAGCTGGGATCGAAACCCACCTGACTTTACGCTTGACTTAGTATCTTACCACTCAGCTATTTCGGTGACCTACATCAACTCAGGAATTATAATGCATTTTGTATTAACTTTCATTTGTTTATATTTTGTGCTATTAGATATCGGAGTGCTCAGTTCATTAAAAGAGCTTTGCATTATGCAGGTGGCAGCCATTAATTTCATTTGCCAGAGTGCTGACCCCCCCTCCCTCCAGGACAGTGTATATATTGTCCTATGCAGACAGACTGTTCAGCTGTATCACGACTCTACAGTGTGGCTAAATTTCAAAATTTACTAGCCCAGTTGTCTGTGACTGTAAGATACACTGACTGCATCTCTACAGAGGGTTAACCCCTTTCTCTCCACGAGTGTCCTGGATATGACACTTAATCATCTGATGGTGAGGCCCCAGTTCTGGAGCTTTGGGGAGCGTGGTGTACCCTGTCATTGCCATTATTCCCTGGTCCACTCTGGTAGTAGTACCTGTTGGTGTCCCATTTATGGGTTAAATAGAACTGTTTAATCAGTTACTATATTTTAAACCATTTATATTGAATAGAATTATTTGTGTTAAATGGTTTCAAGTTTTGCGATTTAAGTGTGTGCAAATAAAACTATTAGTGTTTGGTTGCATTATTTGAAACTATATTGGTGTATGTTAACAAATTAGTTCTGGCTCGTTTAAAAATGATCTTACTTATAGACTATTCATTTATAAATTATATACTTAATATATATATATGTATAAACAGGATTTGACATTAAATAACTTATAAGGTTTATATGCTGTAAAACACAACCAACAAAAATGTACTTTTGAAAAAGTATTTCATTCATTTTAACTTATGAAAAATCATTTAAACTGCAGAAAATTATAAGAAATTTTTAATTTTGGTTATCCAGTAACTTAAAGATTGTCAGAAATATTGACTTTATATATGTTTTAATGTTAGGACATAGATGAAACTCTCTTATTTCCTCTTTAATGTAGTATAGTGAGGCTTTGAATACATTGACTCTATCCTTTGCAGAGGGTCCCCCTTGCTACCCCTCACAAAAAATTGTCCTGGGTATGACACTAGCCTCCACTTTCTGGTGAGTCTCCAGTTCTGGGGAGTGTGGATTGACATTACTCCTACGTCTACTATGACTTTGAGTGGTTAGTGCCTGTTAGGATCTCATCTTTTGGTCAGATGTGTTTGAAAATTACTTGTATTTAATGCTGACATGATATCAAGTATTCCAATGTGCGAAAAAACAAACAACCACATAAGAAAAAAATGTAAATGTACAATATACACAATTCTCTAACTTTTAGGCATTAAATAACCCTAGACAGGTTGACATGCCATCTATCTCCAATGCACTAAAATCTTTTTCTCTCCCTGTCTTTTCATTTTGTATTCAATGGGTATGAGAAGAAAATCTTAATTCATATGAATGCAGTGTGTAAAAGTGGATAAAAATAGTTGAAGCTTTTCTTTAGCTACTGAAGGGAAATCTTCTTATAGAAATCAAAAATCTATCAATCAGTAGTTACCTATTGATACATTTTGGATTTCTATGTGCCTTTATAAAAAGCAGAATTTGTATTAAAAAAATGACTCAGCCAGTTGGATATTTGATAACTTGGGAACAGAAATTAAACTTTTATTTCTCATTATCAAACTTGGAAGATGACGATTGATTTTGAAAGCCTCTCATAAAAATTTCATCTGATATTTGTTTGATATTCTGTGAAAAAAAATTGGCTTCTATATTTGGTGATGATGGACTTAAAATCAAGCTTGAAGACTACTTACATTTTTGATTTCTGTTAAAGAATAAAGTTACTAAAAAAGTTACTATTTTGATCAAGTTCTGTATTGGGTATTCCCTGTAGTGTAGTGGTTAATCTGTTGGATAGTGACAATGTTATAAGTGAGTTCAAAATCCAGTTGTACTATTACGTTCACTTTCAGACTTATACCCTTAGGAAAGGTATGAACCCTGGCTAAAGCACCACTACTGTTGTTCTGAAAAGATGACTTTGGCATTAAATAACCTATGGAGGTTGATATGCCATTAAACAAAGAAACCAAAGTACTTCTTTATTTTATATTTATGTGGATTGGAACTTTTATACTTACGTCAAGAAATACTTATGGAAGATGCACCCATCTATATTGTTAGTGATGTAAATAGATTAAACACAAAAAAAAAAAAATTTAAGTGAGACTTCTGTACTTTGAAGAAGAAATGAGTCAGTTTGTCTTATGTAAATCCTAACATGTCTTTAAGCAATGTCAAGTTCATTTCTCATTGATAACTATCCTTGATTTACTAAATAATTCAAGATTATTTTTTTAAATAAATTATCTGAAGAAGAATAAGAATTGGCTTAGATATCCAGTGATTTGGACTTATAATCAAGCAGTGACACATTTTGGATTTCTTTTAGAGAAGAGTTCTTTTCAGTAACTAAAGAAAAACTATTTTGATCCAGTTTTCCACTTGATACTTATGTGAAGGAAGATTTTTTGTACTCAAGCCTAGGGTCCAGTGTCATGACATGGAAATTGGAGTATAATATTGAGATTGAAGGGCATATAAAGAAGAGAGAAAAATAATTTAAAAAAAAAAAAGGAAAGAATACAGTTATAGGGAGGGATTAGAGAAATTAGGGGCAACTAATTTACTAGAAAGAAGGATGAGAAGTGATCTAATTGAAAATTTCAAAATAATTAATGGGATTTTATGATTATGCAAGACTTTTTTTTTTTTTTTCCCCAGTGTTTGTCTTCGAACTGGAAATTTACTGTTAAGGCAGATTTCAAAAACTGTCTACTGACTAATTGGATTTTTTTGCTCATCGAGTAATATATTTTTGGAAGGAATTGCCTAGTCAGATCATAAACAGCAATAGCATAGAAAATTTTCTGATTAAATTGGATAGTGTCAGAAAAAATGGTAAGAAAAAGAAATTAAGAGTGTATTTTTGGAAATTATTGAATGAATCACTTGACAGCATTTGATCTGTATATAGATATTGTATTAATAGTACTTTTTTAAAGAATTGATGATGTGAGAAGATAAGAAAAATGGGAGATGTCCAAGGAGGCATTACAAACAAATAATAAATGCAAAAAAAAAAAATTCTATTAAAAAAAAAAAAAAAAAAAAAAAAAATTAAAGTTTTTTTGTCTAATGTATATCCTAACATAAAGAATGTTGCTAAAAACCATCAAGCCCATGTTTTTCATCTTGCCCAGTCAGCTGGGGCTGTAGAATACAACTGCATCTCTACAGTATCCTGGATATGACACTAAACAATCTGATGGTGAGGCTCCAGTAATGCTTTGGAGAATGTGGAGTACTCCTTCATTGCCATTGCTCCCAAGTCCACTCTAGCCTGGAGTGACAGCACCTGATAGGGTCCTATCTGTGGGTCAAATAGAACTGTTTTCACATTTAAATTGAAACCATTTAACTGTGTGCAAACAAATAGAATCATTCGTGTTTGATAGGAATACTTAAAACCATTTAACTTTGTGTAAACAGTGGATGAATATTTAATAGAATCATTAGTATAAGATAGCAATACTTGAAACCATTTAACTGTGAAATGAGCTTTGGTTCATTTAAAAATGTTACCTACATATATGCATGAATAAGATTTCATATTGAATAACTTACAGGTGTTGAAAAGCCATAAAACCTAACCAACCAACCTAAATAGAACTATTTGTGTTAAATAGCAATACTTGAAACCATTTAACTGTGTACAAACACATGATTGATATTCAATTGAATTTTTCGTGTTAGATAGAAATACTTGAAATAATTTAGCTGTGTACAAACGAGTTCTGGCTTGCTTAGAAATGTTACCTACAAACTATGTTTACAAATAATGTATATTTCTAAACAGGGCTTGACATTAAATAACCTACAAAGGTTGATATGCCATAAAACCTACCAAACCCAACCCTAGCAGTGACCATCAAGACTTGCTTGTCTTACTTGAATGGTTTGGAATTTTAATCATAATTTATATATATCTTTATATGTGTGTATGTGTAATGTATATATTCAGAAAAATATGAAGGCACGATTCATCTGAAGACAGTATTTTTGTTTAACAAATATATGAGACTGACATGAAAACACACACACACATGTATTATTATTTTTAATTTTTTAAAATCTAAATAAATGATCATTTTAGCATTCTTGGATGGCTTCAGAATTATAATAATTGGACCTGAGATTAAGAATGATACAACAAAACTAAATAAAGGTTGAAATAAGATTTGTTTGGCGTTTATATTTGTTATATTGATATCTATTTTTGGTTGAAACTCTCTCAATTTAGTTGCCCAGTTCGCTGGGGCTGTAGAATACCCTGACTGCATCTTTGCAGAGGTGTAACCCCCCCTTACAACGAGTGTCCTGGATATGACATTAAACAATCTGATGGTGAGGCTCCATTAATGCTGGAGCTTTGAAGAATACAAAGTACCTCTTCATTGTCATCACTCCCAGGTCCACTTTAGCCCTGAGCGGTTGCACCTGATAGGGTCCTATCTATGAGTCAAATAGAAGTGTTTGACATTGAAACTGTTATGCTAAATTGAGTTGTTTGGAATATAGAAGTTTTTACATTTAGCTGTGTGTAAACAAAAAACTATACTTAAGCTAAATTGAATTGTTTGATCATTTAATTGTGTTTAAGCAAAAAACTGTACTTAGGTTAAACTGAATTATTTGAAATAGAACTGATTTTACATTAAAAAATGACTGATGGCCCAGTCAGCTGGAGCTGCAGAATATACTGACTGCATCTCTGCAGAGAAGTTGGTTGGTTTGTTGTTTGGGTTTTATGGCATATCAACCTTTGTAGGTTTTTATCTGGAAGAGTTTTCGGACTATTGTCTTCATCTTTATTGTTTTTTTTCCCGTTTTGGCCGCTATATCCTCTGGCCTTCCTCAGGTGTCCCCTGTTTATCTGGGCATAGAAATGATTCAACCTGGGAAATCAAACTTTAAAAATGATTTCCCAGGTTGAATCATTTCTATGCCCAGATAAACAGGGGACACCTGAGGAAGGCCAGAGGATATAGCGGCCAAAACGGGGAAAAAAAACAATAAAGATGAAGACAATAGTCTGAAAACTCTTACTGATAAAAATCATCAAGCTTTGTCTCAGAAATTTTAACAACTAATCTTTGTAGGTTATTTAATGCCAGATCTATTTCAGTTCTATTTCAAACAATTCAGTTTAGCATAAGTACACAGTTCAATTGTCAAAAACATTTCTATTTCAAGCTATTCAATTCAGTCAAACAGTTCTAATTCAAACAATTCAGTTTAGCATACAAAAAGAATTGCATTTCAAACAATTGAGTTTAGCATAAGTATGCAGTTTAGATGTTAAAACAGATCTATTTTGAACAGTTCAGTTTAGCATAAGTACACAGTTGAAATGCTGACAGTTCTATTTCA
>CAUZXS010001511.1:5000-17500 GCA_963585895.1 Sepioteuthis lessoniana
AAAAAAACCCCCAGCTGGCTTTAGGAAAAATTAGTTCATTAATAATTAGCCTGCCTCTCCCACTGAGAGTTCTTGAAAGATAGACGTACGAGGTTGCTCCGAATGTAATGCTTCCTAATAATATTCCAGCGAAACTGCAGTAGATACAAAAAGCACTATTACACCGTTGGATAAATAAAAGGTTTGGCTTTGTTGTTTAATGGTATATCAACCTTTGTGGGTTATTTAATACCGAAGCCATCCTTGTCGAGGACCAGCGGTGATATTTTAACCCAGAGCTGGTAAGAATAAGGGATTTATACGTTTTTGGAGAGTGTAAGCCTAAAAGTGGACGTGAGGACACTTTAGAAGAACGATATGCAATAAAATTCCCTTTTAAACTTGACAAAATGACACAGAAACGTACGGAATGTTTCGGACTGCTTCTGGGCCATCTTGCATGAATCGAGAATCAGTTTTTGAGTGGCATAAGAGATTCAAGGAAGGCAGGAAGTCTATGAGGGAAGATGAGAAGTGTGGGAGGAGTAAGGAAGTCAGAACACCAGAGTTGATTAGCCAAATAAAGAATTTCATGGATAAGAGCCATTGTGTTTCTATAGAGACAATAAGTGCACAGTTTGATGTCAGTGTGGGAACTGTACACACAATTATTCGCGAGGGAATGAAGATGCGGAAGATTCGCGCAAGGTTGGCCCATGGGTGCTCAGAGAATATCAGAAAGAAAGACGTTGTCATAACAGCAGTGAGATGGTCGACCTGATCAATTCAGATCCTGCTGTTCCTGATGCTCTGGTGACCTACGATGAAAGCTGAATCTACTGCTATGACCTAGAGACCAAGAGATAGAGTTCCCAGTATAAGCATGCTGGCTCTCCCAGACCCAAGAAGGCCAGATAGCAAATCCACCCACACACTTTTGATGATCCCTTTTTTGACAGCACTGGCATGATCTACATGCACTGGGTTTTCTCTGCACTGACAGTCAACAAGGATTACTATGTTGAGGTTTTAAGGGAGTCCAGGAAGAGATTCCGTTGGAAGAGGCTAACACTCTTCAAATCGGGTCTGTGGCATTTCCACCAGAACAATGCACCAGTCCACAACTGCATCCTTGTCACAGACTATTTGACCAAGATGGAAGTCAAGACAGTTCCTCACCCTCCCTATAGTCGAGACCTTGATCCCTGTGACTTTTGGTTATTCACTAAGGTCAATGAAAAACTTAGAGGCTGTCGTTACGAGACAATTGAGGAGATGAAAGAGGCTGTGAGGAAGGTCATTGACACGCTCACAGAAGAGGACTTCCATGGGGCCTTCCAGATGATGTTGGAACAGTACGACAAGTGTATTGCAGCCGGAGGAGATTACTTCGAAGGGGACTCGAGTTTCGTGTGCGTACTATCAATAAAAGTGCCCATACAAAAAAAGTCTGGAAACTTATTTAAGGATGCTTGTATATATATATATATATATATATATATATATATATATATATATATATAAAGTATTCTTCAATCCAATGAATCCGGAGTTGGGAACAATTCCATAAGGATAATTAAATCTTTCACAATTTGAATATTCAAATATTCCTGGTAAAGAGGTCAATGTAAATTATTTCACAGAGCAAATATTATTTCAAGAAAAAACAAATATTCGGTCACATTAGGATTATAAATTAATTTCCTTCCTGTTAAGAGCACTGATATGAATGAAAAACTCAAAAAGAATTTTAACAGGAGTTCTTCAGATCTAACATGAAAATATTCTCAGCCACAGGGTTTCGTTGTATCACAACTCTGCTGTGCGGCTAGACTCACGTGATGCTTCAAACTAGGATCGAAACTCGGCTGACTTTACGTCAATCAGACATCTTACCGTAGACCCATTGTCATTCACAGCGATAGCGAATAAGATTTTTTACATTCAACTTTTTACATATACGTTATCGGTGACTTATAGCGCTCAATTCATGAGAATAGCTTTTGGAGCGTATGTAGCAACCAGCAAAATATTTCCCCAAAGATAGACAGTTCTGTTGCATCATAACTCTTCAATGTGGTTAGACCTGCGAGATGCTTCGGGCTGGGTTCAAATCTTGGCTGACTTTACATCAGTCGGATATCTAAACATCGTCATTCCCAGCGTAAGTGGAGGATCTTTTTACGCACAACATTTTACATATTCGTTATAGTTTATGTATATACGAATTTCAGCCAAAAATGTTCATCGGCTGACTAAGGTACTTGTGCCCAAATGAGATTTACCTTTGAACTCTTCGACATATTTCTTTCATCAATATTGCAGTGTTTTGATCCATATTGTTAAGAATGTCATTAACAGTAGATATGACGTGATCATATGAAATTTTCACACAATTCCTTTTAAGCCCACCGTCATATATATATATATATATATATATATATAGAGAGAGAGAGAGAGAGAGAGATGAGTTGGACTATATTATTCTCACTCCTACTATCATCACCACTAGCTTCGGATAGATGAAACACTTTTTAAAAGGAAGTGTTTCTTGTTTTGTCTTACTTTTTTGCTGATTTATTTATTTCTTCAATTTTGCTGTTCTTCCTTCCATCTTTTTCTTTTTTAATTTTTTTTTTTTGCTGATTTATCTAGTATAGTTGCTGACGTCATTTGCGATGTCATGTCACGTGACACATGCCGGAAAAATAAACGTTTTCAAGTCGAAAATCAAATCAGCCGGGCTTCAGTCTGACATCATCGTTCCTATCTAAGACAGAAAGAGAAAAGTAATTATTATTTTTCAGCGGAGAAAACTGTCAACACTAATTAGTGCCACATTTGTTAAAAGTGACTCGTTTAATCGAAAAATTCACCATTCTTTTTTTCCATTCATGCTTTTTTGATTATTACTTTCGCTTGGATGTGTCAGTTTGGAAGTTAAATTTTTTCTTAAGAAATATATTATCATTTACTCTGCATTGGAACGCTCTGTCGTCATTTTGCTTCCTATACTTAAAAAAATTTCGTCCGCTGCACGCTCCAGCAATCTTTAGTTGCCTTTTGTCATACTTGGGTATTTTAATGACGATAGTTAGATACGTGATTTAGAGATGCTCGTGGTGCAATTTTTATCTTCGTTGGAAATGGACCCGGCAACACCAGTTCAAATCCTGGACGAGGCTAATTGCATCATTGTATGAATCAAATTATTGTCCATCCATTTATGGGTGAATAATTGGACAGACTGGGTTCTTGATTCATGGTTAGGCAACTAGTCTAGGAGAAGTAAAAACTCTGAATTTAAATCTGTTAAAGTCCGTTTAAAAATTCATCAGGTGTCCCCTCCTGCCCGAGTGGAGGGTTTGATAAATACATACTTGGGAATTTCAAGCATCAAGGTGTATACACTGTCCCTATTCCATAGTTTTTCCTTGTGAGCATTTTGGATAAGATTTAGTTGCCTTTTTCACTGATATTGAAACCAAGGGCAGGGATTAAACTAATAACTTCCAAGTTAGTGTCTCCTAGGAAATTTCACTAGACTTCTTAACCATCTCAGCTATGTATCCAGGTGTGCAATTTAGACAGGATTTTCGGGACTTATTAACCTAATGTCGCAATAGTCTGCTTGGTGTGTTTCACTCTTAATTGTAATTTCTTTTTCTGGGGTTATCTGCTCTCTCTATCCCAATAACTAGTTACCAGATTGGATTGACCTCTGTGATGAATCTACTCAAGAGGTTGTTATGGCCAAGTATTACGTGCTGGTTCCTTGAGTTTTCTTATTTTCCAATTATCTATAATTCTGACTTCATTTCGCATCTCATTTTTTTCCATAGGTGATTTTGCCATTTTTATTCTGACTACGTATTTTGGGTGTTCTTCAAACCTTACTTTAAAGGGAAGGCATATTCTTCCTTTATGTTACCGGCTACACCTGCATGGGATGAAATTCTCACATCCCTTGCTCCTATTCTCCTCTGTGGGTGGCTTGACTCGGAAGAGATATCTTCGAAATGTTGAATAGCTAACGAATATTGTTCTAATGTTATTAAGACTGCACAACTTTTCCTTCTTTTTGGACATGCCTCTACCATAAGGTTGACAAACTGTAGGAGTATGTACCACATTATCCTACACCATTCTTTCTTTGTTTATTTCAGCTGATATTCCTTTTCCAGGGACTCTGTCGAGGATAAAAAATTTCAGAACCCTCTTATCATCAAACTGTTGAGTAGATTAGACTCAGTGTCAAATAGAAAAGTTTGGAGTGAGAGGGAATGAAAGAGCAGACTCGGCAGCCAAATCCCATATACTGACCTGAAACCAACAATTAATAAATTCCTTCACACAAAATGGCAACAACGATGGAGCAATAAAATCCACAATAAACTCTTCCAAATTCAGCTTACCTTAGGAGAGTGGAGACCAACATCAAGAAAATCAAGAAGAGAACAAGTTGTTATATCCCGATTGCGAATTGGTCATACAAGGCTTACTCACTCTTTCATTTTGAAACAGGAACCACAACCCCAGTGTTTAACCTGCCAGACAACTTGCACGGTTAAACACATTCTTATAGAATGCAGAACTTTCGCTGTTGTCAGAAAGCGATTTTTCAAAGTAAATAACTTAACCGATCTGTTTGAGAACGTCAAAATAGATGACATTCTGTCCTTCTTGAGAGAGACAGAATTGTACCAAAAAATATGACAACTTAAAACTGGTTAATCTTGTGCCAACAAATGATATCCTGCGAATAGAAAATTCTACCTACCTTAATATTCGTTTTGAAATCTTTGGTTGAATATGTATGTATATATAGACAGAATTTGGTGTTGGATGACCCACAAAGGTTGATATGCCATAAAACCCAAACAACACGCAAACCAACCCTTTTCCTGGATAGTTTTACTTTGGAGGGTATTTCCCGTGCTAACCAATTCCTATGATAACAGACATATAAATGGGATACTTCCTGAAAATGTGATAAGAATCAACACTTGTAAAACCAGCTTTGTGGCTGAAACAGAAGGAAGACATCTTCATCTTTTGGTCCCATCTGGAAGAGGTTCAAGTACTGCTATACCAGGAGAATTCAATTAGATCTTCATTTCTGTCACAATGACAAAAAGAAAGAACTAACTAACTAGACCTCATGCATGCATAAATAACTTGTACAGAGAAAGGGTTCAAGGTATCTGAATATCTCCCTATCATTCATCGCCTCTGGCAGTTCTTCAGGGCTACATCCCGTATCCTCACAGAGCTGCTGTATGTATGTTCAAGCTGGTCGTCCTGCTTTTGCTCGGCCATATGTGGGGTTCCATAGGAGTGCATCACTTATGAACTCGTCTCAGCTTCTCCAGCAGTGTCCAGCGTGTCTTGTTCGTCTAACTTGGATAGTTTTCTAGATGGGAGGTAGGTAGCCGTATAGTTGGTGTTTTGTGGGGTGTTGCCTCTAGGACTTGTTCATACCAAGAGTTTATGGGTTCAACTTGTGTCACGGTTTCATTGACATAAAAAAACAATAGATACTCAATAGATACGCTCATTTGGTAGAAATATTAAGGTAGATATATATGGATTGTCCAGTCAGATCTTTATGCATTTTTTTTCTTTCTACATATCTTGTTAGCTATGTCTCTTCTTCGATTTGCGTTTTTCAGTCTTTTTCAATATACGTGAATTACAACTTATTTTAGCATTCACTTTTGCCTTTCGTTTTCTAGATAAAAAACCCCATAGTTTTTGTTTATTCTGCCTTCCCAAAAATTAAACAATAATTCTGGCTGTTACTTCATTTTGACAAATATTGTACCATACTTCTAAAATTCAATGAACTGATTTTGTTCTTTTAAAATCCTCGCTGATTATTTTTCCTCTTAAAATCATTCTCAGATTTCTCTCGTTCCTGGTCCGAGGCACTGCTAACTATGTTATAAACCTACAATGGTTGATATGTCATTAAACTAAATCAAACCAAACCAAAGCCACTACTTACTTTTACATTGTTAAATGGTTTCAAGTCGAGTGAAACACTACTGCATAGTTTGCAACGAGCAGCCGCAGGCATAGGCCTCCATGTCAATGCACACAAAACGGAATATATGTGCTATAATCAAACAGGTGACATCTCCACACGAGATGGAACCCCTCTTAAACTAGAAGACAAATTCACTTACCTCGGAAGCAGCGTCTCACCAACTGAAAAGGACATCGACGAGCGGCTAACGAAGGCATGGACAGCTATCAATAGGCTATCGATCATATGGAAATCAGACCTAACCGATAAAATAAAACGCAGTTTCTACCAGGCAGCTTTCGTATCGATACTGCTGTATGGATGCACTACATGGACGCTAAGTAAACGGCGGGAGAAGAAGCTAGACAGCAATTATACAAGAATGCTGCGAGCAATATTGAAGAAGTCCAGGCGGCAACACCCAACAAAGCACCAACTATACGGCCACCTACCTCCTATCACGAAAACTATCCAAGTTAGACGAACCAGACATGCAGAACACTGCTGGAGAAACAGGAACGAGTTCATAAGTGATGTACTCCTATATACCCCCACATATAGCCGGGCAAAAGCAGGACGACCAGCTCAAACATACATTGAGCAACTATGTGAGGATACGGGATGTATCCCTGAAGACCTGCCAGAGGTGATAAACGATAGGGAAAAGTGGCGAGAGAGGGTCAGGGATATCCGTGTTAGCGGCACGACATGATGATGATGATGATGATGACTTGTACACCTGGGAGTAATGTCAAAGAATTGATAATCCACATTCCCAAAGGCTAAAGAACTGGAGCCTCATCATCTGATCGTTTCGTGTCATATCCAGTATCCTCGTTGGAAGGAGTCTTACTCTTCTGCAGAGATGGAATCAGCGTATTCTATAACTCCAGTTAAAAAGGTTTAACTGGTGCTGTTTGTCATAATATTGTCACAACATGTCATACGATGGTGGGAATATGAGTTTCAATCTTTGCCCATCGGTATTAGTTAAAAAGTGAACTTCCTAGAACGAATGGGATTCGAACTCACTTTTTTCGAGGCTGTAGTCGAGTATTATCCTCTAGACTCTTACTGGGTAAATTTTTAGCCAGTTGGGTTGAATCAGAATTTCTTCAAGACTGTTCAACCAAACAAAACTGAAGACCGAAGTCTACGCCATGTCCTCAGACTTCAGATATCACCATCCACAGCCAATAAATGGATAAATGGAGGTGCCCGTGGTGTAATGGTTATCATCGTAGGAAATGGACACGGTGATACGAGTTCAAATCCTGGACGAGACCGATTGCATTTCACATAGCACTAATATCCTTGGGAAAGGTATGAATCCAATTATTCTCCCTCCAGCTATGGGTAAATAGTAGGGCAGACTAGATTCTTTAGCCTTGGTGAGGCAACTAGTCTAGGAGAAGGAAAACTCTCAATTCAGACCTGTTAAACTCCGCATCAAAATCGACCTTGTGTCATATCGTCCCCGAAAATATGATATGATAAATGGTACAATTCATGTTTGATATATAATCACTGAAAAGAATGTAGTTGGCCTATACTAGCCCTCACACCAACAATATGTTCAATAAAGAAGGAAACCGACAATGCTAAAATCAATGTCATATGTAATATATATATATATATATATATATATATATAATCCTTATTAATTGTAGTAGTAATCGAAATCGCACTTTGATGAAACCCATTTGATAATATACAAGTAAATAAGATTCCTTTGTAATTACTTTTAAATTATTTACTATTTTAAAATAGTGTCAGCCTTTTATCATCACTAGGGAAAAATTGTCTGAAAAGATATAAAAGAATTCATATTCCAGAAAATAATAAAGGAAAATAATGAAGAACTAACTTGGTATATCCATGCGTACATGCAGATATACATACATATACATGCATATATACACACACACAGACACACACACACACACACACACACACACATATATATATATATATATATATATATATAGAGAGAGAGAGAGAGAAAGAGATATGTATATATAGAGAGAGCGATACTGTCATAAAACCACATCGACAAAGGTAATATTATTAGAACAGTAAGATAAACAAAAAAATAGAAACGAAAAATAACCCACTCCCACACATAGGCATACCCACAGACGGACACATACACACCAACTATAATATATATATATATATATATATATATATATACCAGTACAAATCATCATATAATAATACAACCGTATGTTTCATTATATCGTATTATATTAAGAAAAAAATATATAAAAGTATAGATAAGAAGTAATTCACGTATATAGATGTGTATATTGAACAAGACTGAAAAACGCAAATCGAAGAAGAGACACAGCTAACAAGATATATAGAAAGCAAAAAAATGCATTAAGATCTGACTGGACAATGCATATATATTTACCTTATTATTTCTACCAAATGAGCGTATCTATTGAGTAAAAGAGAAGAAATATTATCACTTTTGACAAGTCCCTATCGTGTTTTATGATAAATGTTTATTTGCTAATGTTATTAACTACTCTGTTAATTCTGTGTTCCTATTGGCCTAGTAGATAGAGTGTTCGCCAATGGTTCGGGAGACCGGGGTGCAGTTCTAGGTCGGGTCATACCAAAAACTTTAAAAATGGTACTTGATACTTCTTTGCTTAACACTCGGCATTATAAGGTACGTATCAAGGGTAAAGTGGAGCAATACAGGGAAAGGAGTAGCGCTCTCCCCTACGCCTTGGTGTAGTAACTATTGAAAAGGGAGCCTTCAGGTCGCCCTCGACTACGTCGCCAACTTTACAACTTATTCTCTTCCTATACTGATGATATTTTCAAACAGAGTTGCATTTAATAATAAAAGAAAAAAAAATAATCTGAAATTTCCCCACCAATAAAATAGAGAAATGCATGCCATAAAACATTCTTCTCTTCCTAAACCTTTGCCAGTAAGTTCGCAATTCCTTTTTACCTTTTTTTTTTCATGAATTAAAGGTAATTCATCTTCCTTTCGAGTTTATTGCCATTTTAAAAAGAAAAAGAAAACCTTTTTATTGCCATTCCAATGTTTTGATTGTAAGGATGAAAAATATCTCTCTTAAAAAAAAAAAAAAAGTGGGAAGGGGAATGCAAAAGAAAGGGAAAAAAAGCTATGTTGAAATCGAAGGTAATCATTTTCCTTTAGATATCACTTAATATGTTCTCTCTTTTCTTCGCCTTATGTTTTCGTCCGATGAATATGATTGGTTGAGTTTTTGGTGCTTGGAAGAAAAGAGTTCCTGTCATTTTGCATTTGTCTGTTGAGGCATAAATCTTCTGCTCACTCAAAGAAAGTCCTTGAACGACTTTTTATTTGTTACTCTGATTAGCATCAATCTTCTTTTTATGCCCTGATGGATAAATCATATCTTTTATGTGATCTCAAGGTAAATAGAAAATCTTAAGATCTGTTTTCTCTTTCAGTAATTTTATATAACCACAGTTCTTGACGGTAGTCTGGGACTCTGAATATCAATGATATCAGACAGTTACACGCACCTGTAAGAATCGTATTTCCCGGCATGTAGAAGCATATTCAACTAAAATAAAATATCAAACTATGCTCTACCGAAATGGCAGTTATTGATTATGGCTTAGTTTTCTTGAGTATGATACTAAACAGTCTCTGATGATGAGATTCCCGTCCTGAAGTTTTATGAAATGCGAACTACCGACTCATTGCCTTTATTCTCAGGTCTTTTCTGACCCAGATTGCTGGTATCTGTTAGGATTATTTCTATGAATCAAATAGAACTTTTAAATTATTTAGGAAAGATTATCATTAGTTATTTGAAATTATACACATGTGTACAAATAGAATTACGAATTTTAAGTTGCAATCACTGAAACCATTTAAATGTGTGCAAACAAATGATTAATATCAAATTTGATATTATGATTGATGGACAGCCATATTTAAAACCATTTAATTGCGTGTAAACAAATGAGCTCTAACCCGTAATAAAATAGCTACCTACAAGCTATTCACTTTCAAATCGTATATATATATATTTTCTTGTTGGATCTGCTGAAGTCCTGTTAAAATTCTTTCAAAGTTTTCATTCATATCAATGTTCTTAACAATATGGAAATAAATTTATTATCCTAATGTGACCGAATACCGAATATTATTTGCTCTGTGGATTTAATTTACATTGAGCTCTTTACCAGGAATATTTAGATGTTCTAAATTTGAATATTTTATCTGTCCTGATTGAATAGTTCACTATTCTGGATTTACTGGATTGAAGAATACCTCATATATACTTATATATATATATACTTATAGACTTGACGTGCCGAAACTGTGTTATCACCCTGGTTGGCGGCTGATGAGAACAGAGCTTTGCACGTGCTTTCACACGTTGTATGATGAAAAAAAAAATTAACATATATATATATATATATATATATAT
Organism: Sepioteuthis lessoniana; assembly: GCA_963585895.1. NCBI lineage: Eukaryota > Metazoa > Mollusca > Cephalopoda > Myopsida > Loliginidae > Sepioteuthis > Sepioteuthis lessoniana. Next base: position 15,462 of record CAUZXS010001511.1, read on the forward strand.
ATATATATATATATATATATATTTATATATATATATATATATATGTGTGTGTGTGTGTGTGTGTTATTGTATGTTATTGCGAAACATCTTATGAGATGACTGACCAATTTTTATGATTTCAGGTTCAAATTTACAGCTACACCAGGAATTGGAATACACCGTACTAAATCCTGATTGTCACAGCTGGTGAATTTCAAAAAAGCCATTTGGACGTGAGGACACTTTAAAAGAACGATATGCAATAAAATTCCCTTTTAAACTTAGAAAAAATTCACACAAAAACGTATAGAATGCTTCAGACGGCTTTTGGAGCATCTTGCATGAATCGAGCATCAGTTTTTGAGTGGCATAAAAGATTCAAGGAAGGCAGGGAGTCTGTGAGGGATAATGAGAGGTGTGGGAGGAGTAAGGAAGTCATTACACCAGAGTTGATTAGCGAAAGGGTTAGGGTTAGGGTTACAATGTTGAGGTTTTAAGGAAGTTCAGGAAGAAATTCCATCGGAAGAGGCTAGCACCCTTAAAATCGTGTCAGTGGTATTTCCAACAGGAAAATACACCAGTCCACAACTCCATTCTTGTCACAGACTATTTGACCAAGATGGGCATCAAGATAGTTCCTCGCCCTCCCTATAGCTCAGCCCTTGCTCCCTGTGAGTTTTGGTTAATCCCTAAGCTCAGAGGCTGTCGTCATGAGATAATTGAGGAGATGAAAGAGGCTGTGACGGAGGTCATGAACACGCTCACAGAAGAGGACTTCCATGGGCCCTTCCATCAGTTGTTGGAACGGTACAAGTGGATTGCAGCCGGAGGAGCTTGCTTTGAAGGGGACTAGAGTTTCATGTGTGTACTATCAATAATAGTACCCATACGGAAAAAGTCTGGAAACTCATTTAATGATCCTCATTTATATATATATATATATATATATATATATGAAATATATATATATATATATATATATATATGAAATATATATATATATATATATATATATATATATATATATATATAAATGTACAAATAAAAAAAAAAACAAGGTATAAGAGAATGATTTTATTCTTTGCAAATTTTCAAAGTTTCGGTTTTTAGTTTAAAAACATTAAGTTTTTGAATTTAAAATCATTAACCTTCATAAGAAATCTGTTATCAACCGGAAACAAAAAAAATGAGAAATTTCAAAATATTCTATTTCCGTTGGTTGTGATCTGTTGAAAATTTGAGTGAATAAATTAGTGGTCGAAAATCCCTTTTAAAAATGTTAAGTATTACTTTTAAAAAATGAAATAAAAGAATAAGTTCTTACATCACATCTCTCCGTACATTTATCTATCTATAAACGTATGTTTATATCTATCTTATTTTGTTCATATCTACATATTTCAAACATTCTATGACACATTTGTCTATCACAATATCAGTCTGCTTTATTCTATATATTTCAGGCTATTTAATCTCTCCATCAGTCTATCAAAACAATGAAGCCAGATTATTTAAAATAAGGGGTTTTGTTATTTTTTTTTTTTTGCACTTATATGATTAAATGAGAAGATAAATTGAACGAGCCGGGTTTATTTTTTATAGTTTTGTGGTTAGAAATGGCACTAGATTTAGCGCTTTTTCGGTATTTAAAAAAAAAAAAAAACTTTTATGCAAACAAACAAGCAATATTTGAAATTAAAGTTTTCATGATTTTCCAAATTATGCTTGATTTAACCCTTCCTTATGTTTCTTTTTTCACATTTATTATGTGTTCATTATTTCGTTTTTAAAACTACGAGAAGTTTCACCCGTATATTATAATTCATTCAAGACATGAACTTTTTTGTAAACTCCGGCCACGCAGTTAATATGGTTGTCTTATTTTTATTATCAATTAGGTACGATTTTGAGATAAATTTTCGAACACTAATTAAATCACACAAATTTCAATCCGAATACCAGCAATGGAAATGGAATGATTAAAACTTTCTCATTTTTTGTTTCATTTAAAAATTCCCACGCTCTGATGAAGGTTTGATGTTTTAACATTTAAAAAAAAT